>PVIJ01005936.1:18098-97870 GCA_004024925.1 Scalopus aquaticus | reverse complement strand
AGCTGGCTAAAATTGCTGTTTTGGTTATTCTGCCCTGTGATATTATGCAAAAATAGGTGAAATGGACTGAAAGTAGGTTGAGTTTGCAAATATTTTGCTGTATTGTTGGATAAAAGTTGGGATCAAGGTGGAGAGAACTTGTTTTTAGATAAGGAATGAAGGAATTTTGTTTGCCACACTGGACAGCACCTGGAGACTGACTGTTATTTTCTTTTTCGAACCGGAACCCTAAAATATTGCCATCTGAGACTGCACCCCGACATCCACCTATTTGACCATCATCACCATAGAAATGGTGACAAAAATGAAAGGGGGGAATTGTTGGGGGAAAAAAGGATGTCTGCAACAAACTCCACAGGAAGGCTTATGGACCCCCACCTCAAGCCAGAGAGATCCAAGACCCCTAGGGCTACGAATCCCAGAATTCCATCATCATCCAGAAGAGAGGATTACCGGGAACTGAGGGGTGGAGTTAAGCAGACATGTTGGCTATATAACGCGAGGGCTTTTGACCTTGGGGGTCTCTTGCTTCTCGCCGGGCTACAGCGTGCCATTGGGGTTTCCAGCTCTTCGGATCTGGTAGGACGTATTTGGAGATTTATCTCTCTCCCTCGCTTTCTCTTTTGTCCCCGAGTTACTCATTTTTTTATTTCCCTTCCTTTTGTAAATAAACCCTTTTATTAACCTTTTTGTGAGTGCCTGCAATTGTTCTTATTATAAGTCCTTTTTAAGCACACGGGTGAGAACCCACAGTCAGGCACCCCATTGTATATCGGGGTTGCCCTGTAACAGATGCAGGTGGGAGCTGGGGAGTTTGTTCTACTGGCTTTTTCCTGATGGGCAGGGGGCAGCCTGGCCAGGCTTCTGGGGAACCCAGTCTGTTAGGAGAGGGAACTGTGTGTGTGCACGAAGCGAGGAGCAAGGGGTATCCTCTGCACCCAGAGGCCATCTGCTTTAAACCCAGCCACTTGTTTTCCTCCTTGCTAGCAATACGGAGCCACCCAGGCCTGCTAGACACATGAGCACTAAAGATAAAAATACTCGCAGGACATATGCCTCCCGTGAACTGCTCTGCTAGATGTGCTCAGGAGTCCTCAGCTTCCCTCTAAACCGCAACTCCTCTTCCTGCCCCCCCACACCCCGCTTGCAGGAGGACCAGTGAGGCTGTCGGGACCTCAGCGCCCGCGGGGTGTGGAGACTCGCCTGCGGGCCAGCTGCTGTGTGTGCAGCGGGGCTGTGTCCACCTGTGTGTCCTTCAGCGAGGCGGCGGCTGTGCTCGTGTGTGGCTTTGGTGTCGTTTGTGTGCTTGCCACCTCTGGCGAGCGCCTGTGGGCTGGCATGGGGTGCCCGGTGCGCAGAGGGCGGCGCTGCTGTTTCCGTGTGGCAAGCCTGCTTGTGTGAGTTGGTGTGTGTCCTCAGGCGTGTGCCTCCGAGGGTGCAGGTCCGTGCGGGGGCACAGGGGTCAAGTTCTGAGACAGAGATTAATGTTGGCCCCACCACACCTGCCCTGACACCTGTCCCCTCCCCCAGCCTGTTGGCAGGACTTTTTAAAAATTCTCATAGAGGAGTGGCCTTTGCTTCTCTCACCCCTTGTCCTCCATCATCTGCTGCCTGAGACAGGCCTCCCCTCCGTGGCCATCCCCCCCTCACTAGCTCGTTGGTTGGTGCTCCTGAGCCCCGGGAGGGACGCTGGAAGGAAAAGGCTTCGGAGACAAATAGTTCTAGTAAAAGCTGCACTCAGTTCGCTCGTGGAGTCTCCATGTGCCCGAGCAGAGTAAAGGAGCAGAGAGGCCTGAAGTAAAGAAACTGGATGTAGTCAGCCACACACGGGGTTTCCTGGAGTCATCTGGACCCTGCTTTGAAGTGATAGCTCCCGGCTGGAATCAGCCCGGTAGGCGTCTGCGGGCGAGTGGGAGGTCCCTCAGGCGGGGCAGCCTCCGGCCTTGGCTTCTCCTTCCACCACCGTGTGGGTGCCCCAAACGTCCTCCTGATTGGTGCTGGACGGATGCCTACTGGGCCTGTCCTAGCAGTGGGGTGCCAGGCTGGGGAAACTCACCCCAACCCTCTGCATCTGGGGCCACAAGAAGTCCTGGCCTGGCCCGGAGATGTCAAGTCGGGGGACACTTCCGGAAGCGGCTGAGGTCTCACATTTGGCCTGGGGTCTGAGATCTGGTGCCCGGGGCAGAGGAGGCCAGTGGGTGTGAGGGAGCCTTGGCTCTCGAGCCCCCCTTTGGGAGTAGAAGCCAAGTTCCTGGCTCCTGGTCCAGGGCTCTGCCCCTCAGCATTGGCCTTCCCAGGCTGAGTGTCCAGCCCTTCTTCACCCCAAGGCTTCAGACATCTTGAAGGCAGAGTCTTAGGGGCTGCAGCAGCTCTCACTCCTGGCCTGCCCACGGCTTCCAGAGTGGGACGGAGTGGGGGAGCCCCTGCTCGTCCTTCTCCCTCCCCCATAACACTGAATGCAAATATTTTTTTTTTATTATTTATACATACAAGCTGGGGTACAGGCCAGAGGCGCGGGGCGGCGAGAGGGTTCACCAGAGACAGAGCGGGTAGCAGAACAGGCAGATCAGAAATACACTGCTGAGGGGAGCAGCAGGCAAGGCAGGAGAGGTCTGCCGCACCATGTGGGATTCTCCCTGACCGGGCGTCGAACTCGCGTTGCCGCTGCCGACAGCTCCACAGCGAAGCGCTTAACCGCTGCGCCACCGGGGAGGCCCTGAATGCAAATATTTAAAGGGTGCAGGTAATACCCAAATGTGGCTTCATTGCACCATTCAAAGAAAACAGAAATAGAGTAAAACTCAACAGTCTCTCTCCTGCCTCCTCAAGGCTGGCCCCCATCTGGGAAGTAATCATGCTACCCACCCCTCTAAGGGTTAAAAAACAAGAGAAACCACGAGTGGAACCCTAGTCTGCATTTTTCTGTGACCAGGTTTTTAAACGTTCGCATCTCCAGGTGAGTACGTCTTGAACTTCCCTATTTGTCAATCAGCTGTAAGGTGCTGATGATCCCCTCGCTGATTTGACGGCTGCCCACCGACAGACGTGTTTCCGTTTATGTTTGTTTGCTATTCCAGAATAAACAGCGGTGCAACGAGTCTCTCAGCAGACCTCTGGGTGGGGGCACAAGCGTGAAAGAGGAGAAGAAAAGACCAGGGAGGAGGCTGAAGTTCCAGGAGGATCCTGGCTGGGGGTCCCGGGAGAGTCCTCCGCCCTGCTCCCCGCCCCCCGCCCCCACCCATCCCCGCCTTGCTGAGCTCCCCGCCTTTCTCCTGGCTCTGAGGCCGGCGTCGGAGACTGTCCGGTGCTCCTCGGATCTGGGCCGGTTCCGCCGCCCCGGCTTCCAGCGCCTGCGGCCCCCGCGGCTGCAGAGCTGCCCGCGCCTCAGAGGAACCAAAAAAAGCCGGCGCGTGGTGCGCTCGCGAGCGGCGCGGGGCGCTGGCGCTGCCGTTTTTAGTGTGCCTGGAGCCCAGAATATAGACTTAATCACCCCCAGGAAACGCGGCCATCGTATTTTTGGTTGCATAAGCAAACTAAATTAGAAATCTGGAGCGCGTTCAAGACCTTTAGATGCGAGCGCTCGGCGAGCGCGGGCGACCAGGGGAGAGACAGATGGGGATTAGGCGAGTTGAGCATCAGGAGAATAATTTCCTCTTTTAATTTGGGTTCCATCGACAAGTAAAGCAGCATTAGCGGCCCCGTTACGTAACCGGCGCCAGAGCCTGGCTTCCAGAAGCATCTGCCCTGAGCCGGATTGAGCCCTTAGGCCTCTGCAGGCGACTGCCTCAGCCCGAGGGGGGCAGGGGGGCGGAGAGGAGGGGGTGGGCGGAGAAGGGGGGCGGGCACCTTGCAGGCGCCTGTAGTGTGCAGCTCTGGGAGGTGGGCCTCTTTCCCCAGCCTTGCTCCACACGGGAGTTTTCAAAGAGCTCAAGTGAGCCAACCTAGGCCCACAGC
Source organism: Scalopus aquaticus (assembly GCA_004024925.1). Classification (NCBI taxonomy): domain Eukaryota; kingdom Metazoa; phylum Chordata; class Mammalia; order Eulipotyphla; family Talpidae; genus Scalopus; species Scalopus aquaticus. The sequence goes on along the minus strand of PVIJ01005936.1, from coordinate 93,916 downwards.
TCCGGACTTAAAATCAGGATTTGAACTTGAACGAGGGTCTATAGTTGCGCTGCAGAGTGCCGTGTCTCCGCCAGCCCGGGGAGGCCAGGACACAGCCTGACAATGCCCATTGAGGAGTTGCACTGCATAGCAGAACATCAGAAATGACCAGGAACGTTTGACAATGAGGAGGAAGGACCTCGGAGCATTCCTACTATGGCATATTATAGAGCAGGAAAAAAGACATGGACACCTCTTGGTTCAGACATGAGAAAATGTTGGAGACATGGATGACGTGAAAAAGAGCAAGTTGACATACAGCATGAACAGCATGATCTCATTTATGTTCAACCGACCAATCAACCAGCCAACCAACCACCCACCCAACATATCCCCAGCAAAGCTACCTCTTTCTGCATCTGCAATGTACACAAGAGCAGGTGCCTTTAGAAGGACTGGTGCGTGGAGGACGCAGGGCACAAAGAAAGGTCACAGCGACATTCACCTTATCCTGTTTATTTCAGTCCCACTTAAATTTCCCACCCCACAAAAATAAATGAAAAAAATTTCCCACTTCAGAATGTATGGGGTGAGCCGTGTCATTAGGAAACAAAGCCTCAAAGACATGGAGCCTGGGGAACATCCTTGGAGATGGAGGCTGGACTCCACCTCCTGTTGCTTTCTCAGCAAACAAGTAGGAAGATCTGGACCTGTTTAAAGTTAGGGCAAGCAGGGTCTTAGAGAATACCTGGCCAGCACCTTGTTATCTAAACAGGAGCACTGAAGTCCGCCACAGGAGAGGCCCAGCTTCTCTAGCCGGCAGCAGACACCCAGAGTCGGGAGGCATGGCTTGTTAGCCTGTGGCTTTTCCACCGCCAGCCCAACCAAACACGCCAGGTTGGTTGTGCAAGAGAAGGAGGCAGGACAGAAAGAACTCGGTCCTCATGCAGCAGAATAGGTGGGGGCCCATTTGGCGCCTGTCCTTCCAACCATTTATCCAACAAACATGTTGCTGTGGAGGTTTTAAAGTATGTCTGCAAATTCTTCAACACTCTTGCCATTAAAAAGTGGGGTCTCGGGCCTCCCCGGTGACGCAAGTTCGACGCCTGGCGGGGGAGAATCCCACATGGTGCGGCAGACCTCTCCTGCCTCCCCCGCTGCTCCCCTCAGCAGTGTACTTCTGATCTGCCTGTTTTGCTCCCCACTCTGTCTCTGGTGAACCCTCTCACCGCCCCACGCCTCTGGCCTGTACCCCTGCTTGTATGCATAAATAAAATAAAATCTTAAAAAAAAAAAAAAAAAGAAAATGTCCCATGCTTTAAAAAAAAAAAAAAAAAAGTGGGGTCTCTGCCCTTCCTCTTGGGGGCTGGCCTCAGCGACTCACTTGTAACCCATGCAAGGCAGCAGTGATGCTGCCTGACTTCCAAGGCTGGGCCAGAAAAGGCCACTTTCCTCTGACTCTCTGGGGAGGCTCACCCTGGGGAAAGCCAGTAAGAGGCCCCACTGGCCTGAGATGGCTCTGCTGAGCAGAGCACATGCGGCACTTTAGTGAAAAGCCCAGCCACGTCCCCGGCCAGTCCCCGGCATCAGTTGCAACCCTGTGCACCGGCCTCTTGTGCATCCTGCCCATCGAGACCCTGGCACACCCCAGGGGGTAGTCGCCCGATAAGACCTTTCCAAATGCTAGACCTACAAAACCACGAGCAAAATAAAAAGGCAATTTTAAGTCACTAAATTGTGGGGTGATTTGTTGCAAAGCAGGGAGTTTGGGGGGGTTACTTCACCAGGCAGGCACTGTGCAGAAGGGTAGAACGATGAGTAGGCCTGGTCTCTGCCCCCAGTAAACTAACCATTAATGGCAAAGCTGGACACATAAGCAGATAATTATAAAATAATGTGTTAAGCACGATGATGGAGTCATGCACGGGTAATATGAGAGTAGAGCTGGAGTCTGTAATCTAGGCTGGGTGGGGCCTGAAAAGTTTTCCTGGAGGAGGTGACATTGAACTGGCTTTGAAAGGTGAGTAAGTGTTGTCCAGGTAAGGGCCGAGGTGAGGAAGGCTCGGCACTCCAGGCAGAAGAGCAGCTCGAGTAAACCCTGGAGGTGAGAAACACTGTGATGTCAGCTGGGGACTCCTTGTGAAGGAGGAGACGGAGAGAGAGGGGAGGAGATGAGGCCGGGCAGAGGGCAGGATACCAGATCCTGGGGTCCTTGAAGGACAGGCTGAGCACATGGGCAATTGGTGGGCACTGACGGGGGCGGGGGGCAGGGGCCTTCAGGGGCAGCAGCCGGGAGGGTGGAGAAGAGGATAGGGAGATGGGAAGTGAATAGACGAGTAAGGAATATCCTAGGAAAGAGAGCTTGGGACCCCAGAGCTAATGGGGCAGAAAACACTGGGAGAGGTGAGATGCGAGGAACATTTAGGAAGCGAATTTACAGGCCCAGGTCATTGACTGGGAGAGACACAGGCAGCCCCTGGGTTTATGTCTCGGGTCACCCAGCAAGTAGTGGCATCACAGCTTAAAGAACCCTTGAGGAGAAGTGGGTGTGAGAAAAGGAGCTAATCAGCTTCCTTTTTGTGGCAGGTCCGTGCAGAGTTGTCCAGCATCTTGTTAGAAGTTGCATCTGAAATAAGAGAAGTGCAGGGAGGCCTCCACAAAATATGTTGGGGAATGACTGAACATAAGCCAGGTGGTTGTTGAGTCTATCACGTTAGGTGAGGTGCTGACGGCGTATAGGATGGTTCCTAGGGGCCGCCTCTGCTGCTGAAGCTGGCCAGGGAGGTGTAAGTAGAAACATGTGTGGGACCCAAGGGTCATGGTCAAAGATCCCTGGATTTGTTCCAACAAGCATGTCACAAGACAGGGCAAGGAGAAAAATACAGATGCCCAGGGAGTCAGGCAGGTCTCCATCCAAGAAATACCAATTTGGCACCTACTGTGTGCCCAGTACTATGTGGCATATTTTCAATTTAATCCTTAGTTCAACTCTATTCAGCACTCAGCAAGTATTTGTTGAGCACCTACTATGTGCCAGGCACTGGACTAGGTGCTGGGTATATACTGGTGAATAAAATAAATATTTTCCCTGCCTCTTGGACCTTAGAGTCTACTGACCTGAAGGTTATTACCCCCATTTTACAAAAGTTCAGAGAGATTAAGTGACTTGCTCAAGGTCACAGCTGGCAGGGGTGGGTTGTGTTACTCCAAGTGCAGGATGCTGCAGGGCGCCAAGGCAAAGGAAACGGGCTGGGATTGGAAGGCAGAGGGCCTGATTCCAGGGTCCCAGATCTACAGAGAATCTAGAAACCAGTACCCCACTTCAGGGAATTTAGGAGGGCAGTGGGAGCCTTGTCATCAGGAGGTGCATCTTGGGGCTGGGGCTGGGGCTGAGGTTTCAGGGGGCAAAGAGGGGCAGGAGTGCAATTGAGAATCTCCTCTTGATATTGATGATGGAGGTGACCCCAGGAAGTTACCACCCACAGGACTCTGTGCTTTGCTGCCCAGACCTTTGCTGTTTGATCCTCACAGCAACTTCGACCAAGCTTTGTGCGTGAGAGAATGCGGTGACCGCCCCACGCCACACAGCCAACGGGTGGCAACGCCTGGGAAGCAGACAGCCTGGGGTGGGCCTGAGCCCAGCTTTGGGGGGGTTGGGGACAACATAGTTCTGTGGTGAGATCAAGTACAAGCCTTGACTTGCCCGGCCCGGCTGTGCCCCCTCCCTAGCCTCAGGGTCCTTCTCCTCCCAGCTCTTGGGTACAGTTCCTGCGCTTTCTCTCCCCAGCCCCTGAGAAGGGACGGACCCAGGAGGTAAGGAAGCCTTACTCTGTCACTTGCAGGTGAGGCAGCTGAGGCTGGGGAGAGGGTGTTTGTGGCCTCAGATCACACCGCAAATCTCAAGTCCCTCACCCCAGCTTTCTGGGCTAAGAGCAGGGCCAGGCTCACTCCCCAGTACCTAACACGCTCACGTGCACACCCTGTCCATCGGAGCACACCCCTCCCCCGGGCCTCCGCAGGTCTCCCCTCTCAGTGGGAAGGCACCAGCCTGAGTCCCCGCTCCTGTCCACTCACAGGGCTCGTGCTGACAGTTCTAAGCAGCTAAGATCCGTGAGTGTCTCAGGCCACGGGACTCCCAGGCCAGGGCCTGGTGGGCGCAGTGGCAAACTGACATGTGTGTCCATCGGAAGGGGCACCCATACCCAGCTCCAGCTGGCCACTGCCACGTGCTCATCCAGAGGAACCAGAAGGCTCGGTTTTATGACATCTGAGCTAAACATTGGTAATAGGCTTACACATTTTTTCCAGCATTAGCTAACAGTTTATTTGGTTTCAAAGATACAGGTAGGAAGCTGGGCCAACTCAGGACAGCTTCCCTCTGGCCCCTCAAGACTTCCTGCCTGGCAGGTCCCCATCTGGGAAGACTGAGGGAGTCCTGAGGGGACCCTCCAGGCCCCAGGAACTTCAATCATGTCTGCTGGCTTTTCCCACGAACACCAGTGGTTCTCAGTCCAGGCAGTCCATGAGAACCACCTGGGGAGCTTTGACCATGCTGATGCCCAGGCCACACCCAGAACAATAAATCAGAATCCTGGGAGAGGGCCCCCTATCCCCACACTCCCCCACCCTTGGCACCCACATTTCCAAAGCTCCTCAGGCACTAGCCCTCAGCACCACAGGTAGCTTGTTAGAAATGCAAATTTCAAACTCCACCCTAGACAGACTGAATCAGCACCTCCGTGGCCAGCAGCAATCTGTGGCTTCCTGAGCCCTGCGGTGCTCCCCATTCTGATAAACCGGGAGGCTCCTCTCCTTTTCTGACGGAGGGAGTGCAAGGAGCAGATGGGGCCAGCCAGATGCCACAAGTCTGGGAACAACCAGCTCAAGACATGTTCCTCTTAAAGACACCTTTTGGGGAAAAAATATCTCATTCTGATGTCAATTCCCGAAAGTCAGGGAAAAGACAGAGCACAGATTGGAGTAGTCTCCCTCATTCATTTAGAAGCCTTCCGACTATGAGAGTGGTTCACGTTCTTCTTACTAGCCATAAGTTTCAAATTCTCCAATGTGGGCCTCCCTGGGGGCCTAGGGGTTGTCATAGGACTCTCACTGCTAAGGCCTGAGTTCGATCCCCTACCAGGGTGCTAAACCACATGGTGCAGCAGACTTCTCCTGTTTTGCCCACTACTCCCTTTAGCAGTGTATTTCAGAAAATTGGCCTGTTCTGCTCCCCACTCTGTCTCTGGTGAATCCTCTCACCCCCCCACCCCCACACCTCTGGCCTACACCCCAGCAAAAAACCCCAAAAAACTGTTAAATAAAACCAAATTCTCCAACGCAAGGCTGGCACATAGTAGGTGCTCAGTAAATGTCATCTTTATTTCTTCTGGGATTATAGAGCTGTGGTTTGCTTACATCTTACTGTTTTGATTTATATTGGAGTCAGGTGAATTCCCCAAGTGCCTTGTGTGGGGGCAGTCAGCTGGGCCAAGATTATGAAATGCTAGGTCGCATTCAGTCAGGGCTGATTGCCCTCACTTTAAAACCTTTGTGAGGCCAAGGATATAAAGGGAAGTGAGTAGAGGGGGAGGCAGATCCCATTGATGATTTTTTTTTTCATCTCTACTAAATGACCAATGCTATCACCTCAATTTTATGATACAAGAGATTTACCAAGAGTTTTTTTGGTGGGGAAAAAAAAATACAGGCACATTCTATGTATATGTCAATTATAAAATGTCTTAGCATTTTAGAAATGTGGGAAATAAATCTCTTAGAGACAAGGAAATAGGATTTTTCTATGAACAGTAGCTGGAAGAGAGCCTGTGGGTTTCGTATAATCTTTGGCCTTCTGGGGTTCTTAGGTATTAAGAGGGTTTGTATAATGATCAAAAGATAAAATTTACAAAGGGGGAAGAACCCCCACTAGCAGCAATAGCCACAGAATTTCCTGGGGGAGATAGGATAAGACATGGGCTCTGGGAAATCTGCTACGACGTGGTCCTAGTTCTCTAGAACTTGATTTAGTTCCTGTGTAACCTCTGGTAGATCATCGTGCGCCTCAGTTTCTTCACCTGCAATGGAAATCATGGCCTTTTTTTTTTTTTTTTTTTGCCTGCCCTGGTTCGTGTCTGTTAACCAAATGCAGGAATTATTAAAGTGAAGAGCAGGGGGAACTCTAATCTGCTTTGCTTGGGGAGGGGTTGTTTCAGGGACACCTTCTCCCCCCCAGCCCCCCACAGAATCCCACCAGAGCCTGGTAATGGATACTTTCTGCAAATGCAGGCTGGAGGGTAAATGAAAGAGGCGTCAGGATTTTCCGCCCTGCCACCGTTAGATTTGATGATGGACACCCGCAGTCTTGCCCGTGTGCCTCGTGGTGGTGTTGTACGTGCGTGAGTGGGCACACCTGGGTCTGGAGAGACACTATATAAGGGCGGCATCACGGGGAGGGGGGTTCGGAGAAAGGGCTTGGCAGGAGGGAGCACGACAGAAGCAGCAGAAGAAGTAGAAGTGGCAGCAGCAGCAGAGAGCCCAGAGAAAGTGAAGATTTGCTGGGGGCTAGGAGGCCTGCCAGCCCCCTGGCAACCCAAGCCCCCTTACCTGCCCTGTACCTGCTTGCCTCACTGCAAAAAGATCATTAAATGCCTGCAAAAGCCACCGAGGGCTCCAGAACTTCTCCTTGACCCGTCTGCCTGAATCATAGGGAACCAGCTGGCTCAGCGCAGGCACAGCTAATACTTCTGCTTCCAGAGGGGCTTCCCCTTATTTGCTGGCAAAACCTCAATGCCTTCGACCACTGACCAAATCTCACGTCCACCGGCGCTGGCAAGGGCACTGTGGGAGCCGGTCATCACGCAGGACACGCGGACACTGGCCCACGCGGGCAGTCACAGGCCCGAGGTTCTCCCCATGCTGCCTCCCTGTTTGGAGGGACTCACTCCTCAGACAGACCTGGCTAAAAGTCCCGGGGTTACTTTCACCAGTCCAACACAGAGGTTTAGAGCATGGGTTATAGCCGCAGACGGGGACTACTTTGGGCCTTCAGAGCATTCTCTTCAAATGTTTGATTTTCCCTCAAAACCACCCTAATCCTTTCATTCCTGAGACTGCTGCTTGGATTGTGGTGGGATGGGATGTAGCCAAGAGCTGCCTGGGCCCCACGACACCGGGAGAAATTCTGGAGAGCAGCCGCTACCGCTCTCAGCTGTGGGCGTCCTGCTACAGAGAAGAGGGCTCCTTGCTGGATGATAAAGGAGAGGATGTTTTGCAGCTCAGCAGTGGCAGTGGAGTGGGTTTCAGCCCAGCGGGAGAACAGCCAGCGCCTGCATTCCTCCACCTGTTCCGCATTGTGTGCTGGGTGAGCTCCAGGGGCCGGGGCCACGGATCGAATTTCTCCGACAGTCAGGCAAGAGGTATTATTGTCCCCATTTACAGATGACTGAGCAGCTGGCAGAGGCCAGGCCACCTCCCCCTTCAGGGAAGCTGCGCCCCTGGTCCTCCTCTGCTCTCCCAGGCTGACGGGCCAGGGAGGAGGTGAAGAGGGGGTCCTGGGGTTGCCCACGGCCCTCAGGTCCCCAGGGGCTCCTGCATGCTTCAGCTGTAGTCAGGGTCTCCGGGACCCCCTTGCCCAGGGCTCTGGGCCCAGGCAGCCTCACCCACCTGCAGGGGCAGGGCTGGGGAAACTGGTGGTCTTGTCTGGGTGTGCCCCATCTTCAGGAGAAGGCACGGACCAACTGATGTCTGACCTCTCCTCCAGACCCAGAGGCTGTAGGTGCACGATTCCTAGGAGGTTCTCAAGAAAGTGTTTACTGAGGCTCCTTGTTCATAAAACTGACATCTCAGAGTAGGAAGCTTGGAAATATGGCACAGGTATTTAAGCCACACACACGCCACCAGAGGGGGAGGGCCTGTTAGTATGGGGAGGTGTTTTCTTCCCGTTTCCGAGACATTAAATGTGAATTACAACTCGGTTGTGTTCTGCTTTGGAGGCGGGGATCACGGGTCTCTAGTGAGTCTGGTTTATTTATTTATTTTTTTGGTAATCCCTCTCCATCCTTTTTTGGCTTGTTTGCAGACTTTTTTTTTTAATCCTTCCTAGTACTTAGCACAGACTTCAGGAAATACTTGTTCAATGAAAGAATGACAGGCAGAGCCCGTGATGGTTGGGGGCGGGAGGCTGATTGGCTTGGGGCGCACCCGGTATGGGCTGAGAAGTCCCATCACCACTCACCACCCAGCAATTCCAGGCATCCCTGGCGCGTGCTGGGCTCGCAGCCGACATCACTCCTTTAACAAGGAGAAGCAGGAGGGGGTACCCTGACCCAGGGAACTGTGGTGTCCGCCTTCCAGGGTTACCCAGCAGAAGAGAATCCAGGACCAAAGTGCAGGGTCTCCCCTTGAGTCTAGGGCGGGTTAAGGAGAGGGAGGCTGCCTGCTGGAGGAGCCACTCCTCGGAGGAAGCAGGAGGGCAGAGGTGGGGCCAGGCCGGATGCCAGCTGAAGCACAGGCGCTCTGAGCCAGCAAGGTCGGGAAGGTTCTTTTCCTGGAGACTTCTAAGAAGGGGGTGTCTCTGTGGACTAGGTCGGCAATCTCCTACACCGTGCTGGCCGGGGGTTGGGGAGGGACCCCTCCCCTGAACCAGCAGCCCCTGGGTAGATATTAAGATGGAGGAAGATGTAGAGGGAGGGCCTAAGTGGGGGCTTGCTGAGCCCTCTGAGGCGGGGATGGTGCAGGAGGGCTCCAGCTTTGTGCTTCGCTGTTGGCTCCAGCCCCTCTTGGATCAGGAGCCGGTTGAAGGCCTGGGACATAGCTGGCCCACCCGATACAGGTACTTTAGAACTCTTCCTGGAAAAGCAGCAGGAGAAGGCCAGTAAGGCCAGGCTGCTGGGCTGTGCCCTCTGCTCTGCCGTGAGGAGGCTCCAGGCTCTGCCCTTGGGTTTGCACCAGACTCTGAGCACATGACCTGGGCAAGCAAGACATTCAATCAACCTGAGTTTTACAAGTTTTTACTTTGAAGCTGGGATTTAAAACACCTCAAAACCTATTTCCTCTGTTCACCTCCCCCTACTCTTGCCCCCAGGGTCACTGAGAGGATTATGCAAGTTAAATTAGGTGAAAGGGCCTGCTATAGCTAGGCGCTCCATAAGCCTCATTCCCCCCTAAACAGAGGTTCTCGGAATGGACTACACACCGAATCCCCTGGGGACTTGGTTATACCAGGGCCCTTGCCACCAGGGTCTGTGGTGGGCCTGGGATTGGTCTTTTTTCATGAGACCCTGGCCCAGGTGATTCTGAGGTGGCAGGACCCCCACATAGCACTAAAGATGTTAAAAGGCTATTGCCAGGTGAGAGTCCCAAGCTAGGGCGTGGCGTTGGCTCCCTCCGCCCACCCCCCATGCCTTGGCCTCCAGCCCAGGGAACCTGGCTCACAGCCCCTCCCTCCCTCGGCACCGTGGGCCATGTTGTGAGCGCTGGTTGCTGGGATGCAGTGTGGGTTTTTGTCTGCCTTCCCCACCCCATGCCAACCCGCCCAGCAGGCCCCACTGCCTTGGCAACGCATTGCAGAGTCCACACAAAGGGGAACTGCACTGAGGAGGCTGGTCCTGCCCGACGCCCGCCCGGGGAAGGGTTTCCATGGCAACACTGACATCACCAGCCTCAGCTGGCTGCCAGTCGGGCTCAAATGGAGACACCTGGGTGTTCCTGCCGCAGCACCACGGAGCTGTGCTTCCCAGAGCCGGTCCCAAGCAGGTCTGGGTCTAAAGACCCAGACTTGCCAGTGACTCTGAGCAAGCCAGGGGCCTGAGCGTCAGTCTCCGGGTCTATAAAGTAGAGTTAACAATATTTACCGTGCAGTGAAGATACAGTGAAATCATGGAGACGACACAGGTGCATGGTAAACTGTAAACACCTGTTCCAGCAGTGAGTGGCCACTTCAGGCCGTAGCCAGGGAATGCCCACGGACAGCTGGGCTCCCTGGTGTGGGGTCCCGGAGAGGCGGCGCAGGTATCCATCACTCCCGGGGAAGAGGGTGCGGGGAGGGTGGCGTCTGGTAAGAAAAGTCAGGGGGTGGGGAGGCTTCAGGGTCTAGATGGTGGCTCAGGGGTATTCTCAGCACACCTGGCTCACAGATGAGGTGCTGGAAGCAGGTGAGCTCATGCCCTGATTCTGATGGAGCCGGCCTGTCAACAAGGGTTCCCTGTGCCCAGTGGGTGTCAGGGTGGCACTACCTCTGTTCTTCACTCAGTGGGAGTAACACTGGCTGTGCTGCAGGAAATCAACAGTCAGAAGCACAAGGCCGAGAGGGTGTGACCTTCTGAGATGAGTGGAGCTGTGGGCTGGAGTCCACCCCCCACAGGCCAGCAGCAGGGGACTGAGAGAGGCGCTGGGGCTTCCTCTCCACCGCCTTCTCCTCAAGGGCTCTTTGCGGGGACCAGGCAGCGTGTGGGCGCCTCTCCAGCCATTTCCTCCCCAAACTCTAGCCAGGAGCCTGTTCTATTCCCCAACTGCCCCTCCCCCAACCCCGGCCCCACACAGGAGGCTTAGGGCAATTCTAGGAAGAGGTCTCTGGCCCCACAGAACTTGCTGCTGGTCCCGCTCACCCCCGACAAGAGCTTTCTCCTCCCAGCCTGTTCCCTGTGAGAGTTCGGGACAGGTTTCAGGCTACGTCCCAAGGGAATTGCTGGGGCCTGTCCCCACCCACAGAGGCTTAGCCACGGGCTTGTGCTCAGTGCACCACCTCCTCCTGCCGCCCGGTCCTTCCAGACTCAGCTCAACTTCCACCCAGGCTGCACCTGGCCTTCCTCTGGCCCAGGGGACCTGTCAGGGTGCTCTGCTCCCCCTGGGGATGGCGCATCCCCCACAGTGCCAGGCCCACTTGTCAACCTCTCCCGCTCCCATGCATTCTAGACAGCCATTTGGACCTAAGACTCTCGTATTAGGGAGGCTGAGACCCTCATCTGTTTCCCCTCTTGGCAGCAGCCACCTTTTCAACCCCAGGATGACAGCCTGGGCCTGCTGCTTGGGAGAGGAGGGCCCAGCTGTGGCAGTGCCCCAAGAAGAAAAGGGAGTCCTTGCGGTCATTTTGCCAGGCCACGAATGTCCCTGCGGCCCAGGCCAGGGCAGGCGAGGAGCTCCTGGCGAGCATGCTGAGGTCTGGCCCTGGGTCCTCACGGACCCTTTGCCCCCCTTGGCCTTGCTCTGACTTGTGCTCAGCCCACTGTTGCCTCCTGTTTGGCCGGACTGTGACACACCACTGTTTGGCTTCAAACCGGTTCTGTAGGGACTGCCCCCATCCAGCGTCCTGGGGTGGCAGAGTCACTCATGGGGCACCCTGGAGGAGGCAGGCATCTGGGGAGCAGGAGGTCAGGAAGGCGAGAGGAGGCAACACCTCCTCTGCGACAGAGGTCTAAGGACCGCCCCTCCCTCTGTGGCCGGACTCCGTGCTCACTTGTGACGCACACTCAGAGAGGGGTGCTGCCTGACTCCATTGGAGATCGTGGCTGAACTTGGGCCCTTGCCCAGTCCGGCTCTCCCAGACAGGGAGGCCTTGGGCTAAAGGTTGGAAGCACCCAGGAGGAGGATCCCACCCCCTCCCCAGGTAGGGGGCTTCCTGAGGCTGGGTCCCTGGGCATCCTCCCCTGCTGGGAGAGTCTGGGGTCCCAGGTCAGTGTTTGAGGCCCAGAGAGCCAAGCTTGCTCGGGCCACCTCTCCATCCTACGAGGCTCCCCGAGCCGGCTAAACAATGATTTGAGGGCCCAGGCCCTCAAACGCCCTGTGGGTGCCATCCTGGACTCGCTGACTTGAGTGTGCTCACCCTGCGCTGACTTACAGAACTTGGGTTTGGCTGAGAAAAACAAGCGAGTCTTCCGCGTGGGGAGAGCCCCAGCTGCTGCCTGCCGGGCCGCCCGCCCTTGACCTGGCTCCACCCCCGGCCGACCTCTGCAGATTCCTCCGTGGAGAACCTTGGGCTCCAGCATGGTATCCAGGGGCCCCAGTGGAGCAGGAGCCAGCTGCTAAGGGACCCCCCCACCCCGAAGCTGAAACCTCAGCAGAGATGTCTGTGTGTCAGGCCCACAGACGCTCTGTGAATGTTCCAGGCTCCCCAAGGAGAAAAGCGAGTCGCCGCTGTACAGCACAGGGCCAGGAGGGTCCCAGCCCGGCTTGTGGCCCTTCATCTCTGCCCGGGGCTCACACAGACCCCGGAAGGGGGTGGGTCCTCTCCAGGTCTCCACAGCCTGGAGGAACCTCCCTCTGCTAACCTGGGCTGTGGGCGGGGCTGGGACCCTCCCTCCTGCTCCTCGCTGGAGTGTCGACCCCAAGTGAGCGCAGGGTGGCAGGTGAGACCTGGCTGGAGACAGGGGCACACTAACCACTGTCTGCATAGCAGGGGGCGTGATGCCCAGAAGGGGGCAGACAGAGGGTCTCAGCACCCACAGAGACTGGCCAGACCAGCCGGAGGCGGAAAAATGAAGGGCTGGTCTGAAGCCCCCTCCTGAAGTGACCTTCAGTCTCTGACAAGCCCCGGGGGGCCCTGACCCACACTCAGCTCACCGCCGTGAGCGGGGGTCCTTTCACGGAGAGCAGGTCAGGTCCGGCCGAGCACAGACAGGCCTGTGTCCTGCCCGGGCAGGCGTCTGGAGGCCTCACTGGACTGACCAGCTGTGGCACTTTGAACCAAGGCCCTAATCTTGCCAACTCTGTTTCCTCATCTGTAAAACTGGCCCTGCCTCTGACCGATGGGTGATGGGGCATTTGAGATCCCAGTGCCCAGCTTGTCTCCAGGCAGGAGCTGGGCGAGGGGAGTGTGGCTCCCAGCCCCTGACCGCTTGCTCTAGAGAGTGGAAGGCCAGTAAAGGCGTTTGCCCCTCCTGGAGGAACCAGAGATGTGAGGGGATGCCCTCGCCCCCACCAGGGTCTGCTCAGCCACACCAGTGGGGTCTGAGCTCAACCAGGAAGGCGGTGAGTCAGGATGACCTCACTCTGCTGGGCCTCACTTGCTCCTCCTTTAAAATGGGCACAGCGGCTCTTAGTTGAGCAATCTCTCAATGAAAGGCCCTCGGTGGCTGTGGAACTCTGTCATTACCACCACCACTCCTCCTTGCTCTTACTCATTGGCTAGGGAGATGTGTGAAAGGGGAAGATTCTAGAAAAGAAATAAAAATAAAATAAGCTTCACTGCTGTCCAGAGCCCGCTGGGTCTCACACTGTTCCTCATCAGAACTGGTGACTGTTCCTTGTCACATTTCCACAAACAACCAAAGACAAGTTACCATTTAACCAGCCCATGGGAATTGGGGCCAAACTGTCCAAATGGCAAACCAGCAAGACCTGTTTGCTGGGATGAAATTACCCCACTGGCCCTGGTGCATGGCTGCCCTCCCGCAACCCTCCACCACCCGCCATACCCTGACCAGCAAGGTGACCTTGGCAAGCCTCCTAACCTTTCAGAGCTTCAGGACTCAGTGGCCATGGGGGGAGGGGTTGCTGGGAGGAGCTAGAGGCAGGGCCCAGGGAAGGGCACGCGGGCACTCAAAGGGGTGAGCTGAACAGCGTCCCCTAGACTTGGCGAGACCTGTCCGGAGCAACCCACAGTGCACTGAGGAGGCAGGCTAGGGTGGGAGGGGGCTTCACTGGGCATGTATGAGGAGGGCACCCTAAAGGCTTGGGCAGACCCCAGCCTCCTCCCTCAGCATCCCCAAAGCCAGCCCTGAGGCCAGGTCAGTCATGGGAAGTCTCCCCTCTTGGGCTCCTCTTGCATCAGGGTCTGGACTTAATCGCCCAAGGGACCCCCACATATCTGATACCCCATAGGTACAATCAGTGCTTAGTGAATAACTGACTCTAGTCCTTCTCCCCAGGACTCCCAGCCATTGGTCCCAGGGCCCCCAAACCTTTGTTCTAGGGGTTCAACCCCTGAATTCCTATACTATCGGAGTAGGAAGGGTGGAAGGGGTTTCAGGAATTATGGGGGTGGGGGGCAGGAACTTACATTATACTTTTTATAAAAAATTTTATGCCTAAAGTTGACATCAGACTATTTTTAACCTTCTTAAAGTTTTAAATTTAAATCATAAAATATTTCAAACATACAGAGGAGAACAGAGCAATATTCAGATAGCCACACACCCACCACTAAGCTTGAACAAATGTTAACATTTTTCTGTATTTTTTTAAGTTCCTTTGCCCAAAAAGTTAAATGTTGGCAAGTCATCCTGCCTCCTTCCTTTTCAGAACCACTAACTTGAAATTGCCACAGGGTTTTGTACTTTACTATACATATATGGGTCCATAAGAACGTATAGTGTAGTTTTGCATGCTTGTCAAATAATGTATACAAATGTGAGCTGTAGACAGATGCTTGGTTCAAGGCTTTCCTCCTGGGCACCCTGGGGCCTGGCCGATGAGTAGCTCTAGGATCGGATTTGGCTAGCAGAGCCCAAGCCCTTCACCCTCTTCAGAGTAGAAACTCTCTCCTCTGATTTATGCATTGAGCGTCTGCATGAGATTGCCTTTGCAAAACAGGTTCCACTGTTTGGAAGTCACAGTTTAATGGAATCCCTCACCTGAGAGATGAGGAGGCTGGGGCCCAGGCAGGAGAGGTGGTGTACCAGCGGCGGGGCAGGGGCACACAGCAGGATAGCAGAACTTCTCCACTGGTCTCCCTTGTTAAATAAAGGACAGATAGTTAGGCATCCAGGAAAGGTTGTTCCTGCGTCAGGGAAAGGCAAAGGGTCTGGATCCAGGGCCTCCTGGCAGAGTGGCAGGGCACAAGGAAAGCCCCAGTCCTGTGTGGCCCGCTATGGCGGCCACCAACCCACACATAGCTGCTGTGCATGGAGAACGGGGCTCATCCTAGCTGAGAGGTACTGTGGAGCAAACTCACACTTGAGATTTAGTACAAAAAATTTCATCAGTGTTATATTGATTGCATGTTGAAATGATAATATTCTGGCTATGTTGGGTTAAGCAAATATTTTTTTTCCCAAAATTAATTTTACTTTTTTCTTTTTTACTTTTGAAAAGTGGGCTCTAAAAATTTCCAGGTTATATAGGTGTTGACATTATATTTCTGTTGGACTGCGCTGCCCTAGGCCTGTGCCCTGCGGCCAACTGAAGGCAGAGCAGCCAGACCACAAAGAGCCAGGCTGGGCTGGAGGCCTGTGCCAGGCACATCTGGGTGCTGGAAGGGATGGAACAAGCAAGTACCCCTCCCATTGTCCTCTCTTTGGGGTCTTCCCACCCTGGTCCTCCAGGATTCAAGCGTGTCCTTTCCACCAGCGTCTGAATCAGCGCGGGCTGGGGCCTGTCTCCACCTGCCCTTTCCGTCCACCATCTGCAGACCCTGGTGGGCATGGATCCCAGCTCTCTGGCCTCCCGTCTTTGCTGCCCTTGCCCCCTCTTCCCCACCACTTTAGCACTGAGTGCTGGGGCTGGGTTCCTCCTCCTGACACCGCCCCTCCCCCATAGTCTTTGACCTTGGGGGTCAGTGTGGGCTGCAGCGACCTCCCGGCACAGCAGCAGACATATGCTAGGAATCCCCGGAGTGAGAAGACCTGAGCCCTGGGCACAGTGCTCTGGTCTGGTATGATGGGAGATGCCCAGCCCACCCCGGGAGACCCCCAGCCGGTCTTCTCCTGCGCATCGCCCATGTCTGTGACTCCAGGCAGTTATTCTGTCTTCCCCAGAGCTGGCAAAGCGTGACACTTCCCGATTGGAAATTCTCTGCTATCTCCCTGTGCAGCTGGGAGATGTCAGCCAGCAGCTTTCCTCTGCTAAGGTAGGGGTGAGGCGTGGGGGAAGGGGCTGCACAACCTATCAGAAAATGAGAAAAACGGCAGGTGCTTAAGTGCATATGACAGATAGCAGCCTCTTCTGCCCATGGGGGAAAGAGAATCCAGAATGTAACAACTTTGGAGTTCAAAAACAAAAATCCCAGCTCCTTCCACCAATGCAAAAATAATACAAACGCAGAGAGGAAAATATTCAAAAACAAACCCCCGCCCACCAGGTTGTCAGAGATTGACCCTAATTCACCTTTTGTTCCTGACCTTGGGGAATCCAAGGTGGGCGCTGATAGGACGCTCAGGGGCTCTCCCTCCACTGGCTTTGGGGAATCAAAATAACTGCATCTTTACAACACACTCCCCTGGAAATGTGCCTTCTAATTTAGAAAAAGTCAACAGAGAATTGTGCTCCAGAAGCCAGACTATGAAGAATGAACATCCGTGTTGAGAGTTCACTGTTTTAATCAAATAAAACCTACAACAAAGTTCATCTGACACACAGTTAATGAGATAATCATCGTTGCGCTTCATGGGAATCAGGCGTTAATAGGAAGCAGTTTTTATAAATGATGGTAATTATACTGTTGCTTTTATTCAGCCAAAAATTGGGGTTTTTTTCTTCTTGTTTTGTTACTTCCCTTGCATCTGTCGTCAGTCTCGGTGATGAAGTTTCCTGTGGGTTTTCTGGGTCGTTTCGTCACCACCGCGCCGAGCCCCTCCCCGCCCCCACCCAGGTCCCTGGCAGGCAGCGGGGTTTTCTCCCGAACTACCCTTTTGCGAGGCTCTTGGCTTCAGGATCGCCTTCGCTCCTAGAAATACCCCAGAAATGAGAATTTTTAGCTCCTGGATCACAGAAAGAAACTGAGGTCACGTGGGTGGCGCTGCCCAGGGTCGCTGGAGCAGAAATGAGTCCGCCCGGCAGTCTGACGGCCCGGTGGCCTGCACAGCCCTGGGCAGCCCCTGTCCCCTCCGGCCCCTGCTCTCTGGGGCACCCGTGCAGGGCGCCGAAGGCAGCAGGGCGTGACGCTGCGAGCCCGGCAGGGACGCGGCCTGCTCTTCAGCTGCAGTGGGTGGAAAGGGCGTCGCGGCAGCGTGAGCTTTCTAGCTACACGAACCAAAGTTCAGATCCCTGCGACTCACGCTCTCGGTGTGATCTTGAGTACCCCCCTGCTTGTCAGAGCCCTGGAGTGTTCATCCATGAGATGCCAGGGAGGTCACAGCTCTCAGAGCCAGCAAGTTTGCTGACCTCAGGAAAGGCCTGGTGGCAGGCCTGGCCCCGGCAGTGGGTGGACCTGGACAGGCCCCTTCCAGGCAGCCCCTGTATCTTATCTGGGAGCCTTGGCACCGGGACTCTGATCCAGGCAAGGGAACAAGTAGATCATAGTTTCCATTAAGCTTTGGGATCGAGGGCACCCAAGAGGCAAAAAAGTCGCAGACTCTCTTAGGGACTAGCTGGTCCAGGTTTCATTCCAAATCTTTAATCCAAGTTTCCCGGCAAAGACTAATGTTCCCTCTTGTAAGCCACCCTTGCTTACAAAAGGGTTAAACCCCAGCATCCAGCCTGCAGCTCAGGAATGGGGCTGGCAAGTAGGAAACCCTAAATGGAAAGGGAACAGGACAAAGAGGGAGCAAGGCTGTCCAAGACAAACTTCTGCCACTTTCCCATTTTGCCCTGGGCCTGCCCTATTTGCTGTCACCAGTGGGGGACAAAGAGAGACTGTGCGCAAAAGCACTTTGTGTTCCTGTGGCAGGGGGCCAGCAGGGAACTCGTCACCTGGCTGGGCAGGGGATACTAGGGCGGGATCTAAACCACTGGGGCAGCCTCCTCTGAACCGCAGGCCCGAGCAACCCTGTGATGACACCTGGAGGGGCCTCTGTTCTCGGGCCTGGGACCACAGGGGTCACCAAGGCTAGCGGGGCCCTCTGGGCTGGTGGAGTCCTGGGACCCTGCCTAACACCTCGGCTGGCCCGGGTGCACGGCCGTCTTGGCTACAGACAGAGCGCAGACATCAAGAGTTGCAGGGCTGCATCTAGGTTTAAAATCAGCCACTTGGGGTCGAGTCCGGCTTTGTACCTTCCAGCAGTGTGACAGGCATGTTACTTACTTCCTAGGAGTCCCAATATCCCCATCTGTGAAATGGAGCTAATGGTTAGACTGTTGTGAAGACATGAGAAGGACAATTCCTTCCAGAAATACCTGTTGAGTGCAATAATAGGCCAGGCGCTGTGCAGGGCTCACTTGGACGTATGAAAGTGAGTAAGATAAGTCCCAACCCTCCTTGGGCACACACATAGGGATAGTTCTAAACTTATCTGAGAGTGCTGAGTGATGCTGAGAGAGGCGTGCCAGCATAGGCATTGAGGGAAGCTTCTTGGAGGAAGCAGAATTAGGGTTGGGGCTTGGGCAGCTAGGATTGTGGAGGTGGGGAGGAGAGGAAGGGCATGCCCAAATGAGGAAGGAAACTAAGGTGTGAAAGGGTGCAACTTCAGGGTTCATAGCTCTGTATGGCTAGAGCAGCACGCAGTGGGAACTGGGTCAGCTTCCTGGCGAGGGAGAGCATTACTGTGTCCTGAACAGGCCGCTGGGCCTATGCTTTGCTTGATGACCCGGAGCCAGACACTCCCCAACTCTGAGTCCAATGAATGGTTTCTCATCCTTCCCTCCAGGAACATCAGTCATTCCCTTCATTTCTGCCCATTCTCCCTCCCACACGTGCTATCTTTGCATGGCAAGTCACGGAAGATCTAGACCGCAGGACACGTGAAAAAGCCTCCTCTGACTCCAGTGTGGGGTGGGTGGGAGGATGGAGGGACCTTCACTGAGGTTCTGAAGGTCTGGGCTGGAGTGGGGGGTAAGGTCAGAACCCAAAGCCTGGGAGATTGGTATCCCAGTGCCAAGCTGGGGAGCCAGACACAGGGACAACTCCCCCAACCACAGATACAATCATGGGTTGGTTTGAGCAGGTTGAATTCAAAGCACCTCTAAAACCTCCAGGTGGAGTGTCTGGTAGGAAATGGAACTAGAAGCAGGGACCAAACATCTGCAAGTCACTAGATGGGCCAGCTTAGAAGCCTAGCTTGTCCCATCTAGCTCAGGGTCTTTGGCCTATTCCATGAGGAGCTGGAGTGCAGGGGTGTGAGGAATAGAGTAAAAAAGAGAGTGGCAGGGAGTAATACTCCTCCTGAGCCTTGGTTTCCCATCTGTGGCGTGAGAGGAGGTGAGCGGGGAGAGGACCAGCTCTCTCTGCACCTGTGCTTTAAGCCCCGGAGAACATCCTCTGTTCCCAGGTGACCCTCTCTTGGCCAAGACACCTGAACTCATTCTCTCGGAAAATCCTAAGGGCCCCCCATTGGGCCCCCCTTTCCTGCCTCCACTGTAACCAGCTCTGAATTCTGGTGATACTGTGGGCTGGGCTGGGGAGTGAGGAGCAGAGGGGCAGGTCTCGGGGCCCAGGCCTAGCCCTGCTGGCCATTTCCTTTGTCTCCCGGAGTGAGGCCATATGTACTGGGACCCGCAATCCTGTGGGTGACTGATGTGCTGGCCAGTGGGACACACTCAGGTCCACGCACCCAGCAATAGGAGGGGTCTTGAAGACCACCTCTCCCGGCTCCCTTGCCAGACCAGAAAAGAGTGAGAAGGAAGAGGAAAACGCAACTCGCTTTTCTCTTTTGGAAAACCTAACAGAAATAGAACATTTATCTGTGTGAAGACTATGCAGGCTTAACTAAAATGTCAAGTTTCTTTGCTGGAATTATAATGGAGAACATGATAAATGCACATTTATTCCATAATTACTAATTCAGAATCCTGTTTTATATGAAACAAAGGCATGGCATGCTGTTGATAGTCTGGATGGTTTTGTTTCTTACAAAATTGGCTGCTGAATTAATAATTACTGAATAAATGTAATGTGATAGCCCTAAACTTTTAAAACATGGAGAGAGAGAAGGGTGGGGGGAGAGAGAGAGAGAGAGAGAGAGAGATAAAGGGAGAAGTGTGTGGGTTGGGGGGAGGGTGCAGAACTGGGCTAATAAGGTAAGAAGCTCTCATTTTACAGGTAAGAAAACTCAGGAATGGGGGGGTAAGCATCCAGCTCATGGTTGCTTCATGGGGTGGGGGTGGCACCCAGACTTCCTGAACCATACTGGGGTCTGCATAACTGGCAGACCCCAGACTTCCTGAGCCATAACTGGCCCAGGGCTTAGCTCTGCCCCTGATGTTCTTTGGGAGAAGCGTTTTGGTAGCTAATTCTGTACCTTGGGTCCAGAGCCCACAGCTGTCTGGAAGATAAGGGAAGGGGACCCCTGGGAATAAACAACCTGTGGATTGGTGAGACTAAGCAAGGCAGGAACAACAGGTGCAGGTGACGACAGGTTTGGGGGAGGGGAGACAAAGGCTGAGAAAGACAAGAGAGCCAGAGAGAGAGATGGAGGCAGACAGAGCAGAGGAGGTAGTGCTCCTGGGGTCTCTGAGGATCCTGTGTGGCCCAGGAGGCCAGATCTCAATGGTGAGCAGAATTGGACCCAGGACCACCCTCTCTGGGATCACAGAGGGTCAGTTGGGCCCTCAAGGGCCCGGAACTGCAGAAAATAAAGGGTCTGAAGGCAGCACTCGGCCTCCCCTGGCTTTGGCCTCCCGCACGGGCAAAGGTGATATATAAACCTGGGGGCCAGGCAGCCCCCTCCCGGAGGGCCACCAGCCACTGCAGAGCAGTCCCTGTGCTCCATGGCCCTGCCCTGGAGCACTCTCCTTCAAAACCCATTCAAAACCCTCCCCCAGCAAGTAACTGGGAGCACAGTCTAGTGTGGGGGAAAGGGCACTGGGCTACGAGGTCAAAGTCCACACGCTCTGTGCTGTCACCGCTCCCTGATGGTCTCTGGGGGCTGTGAAACTGCCCCAATCAGAGTAAAAGTCTCAGGCGATCCTCTGGGCTCCCCTGCCCAGGGCTTGGTTGAGGGAGCTGGAAGGAGACCGGAGCCTTGCCCCTTCTTTTCGGCTAATCTGTGGTCACAGGAAGCTGCGGTCAGCTTCTCTCCCCAGCAGGGCTGTGGGGACCTGCTGGGGCCCTCGGGTACTGTGCTTCAGCAGCAAGCTGGCACCTGCTTGAGGGGTGACTGGGCGCACTGCCGGAGAAGCTGCGGGGAGGTGGGACCAGAGCAGGGTTGGGGGGGACTGGGTCCAGGTCTTCTTGTTCAGCCAGAAATTCCAGCCTTTTAAGGATCAAGGGCCAAAGAGGGGCCTTTTTCAGGCTGCCAGGGAGCCACTTTTACAGCTTGGTGTATCACTGGGCCTCGAGGGAGACTTCCCTGATTTTTCATTGAACTTTCTGGAAAGGAATTTGCCTGTACCTTTAAGAAGGAGACTGCAGGGCTGTGGGTGACAAGAGGGAGGCTGCAGTCCCCTCCTCCAGGCCCTGGGGAAAGAATAATGTTTTTTAAATCAACTTCATTGAGTTCTAATTTGCACATAATAAAATGTGCCCATTTTAGAGCTGTTATTCAACAAGTTGATAATTGTATTTGCTGGGTGTCTTCCACAATAATCAAGGTATAGTACATGTCCATCACCCTAAAACGTTCCTATGCCCCTTTCCCAGTCAGTTGCTCCTTTAATTACCCTGGCCCCAGGAACCCACTGATTTGCTTTCTGTTGATTAGATTTGCCTGTTCCTTATATACAGATAGTGCTGCTCATGGTAGGACTAGCGCGCATTTCCGTTGAAAGCCTGTTTGTGCACGTTAATTGTGAGAATTCATTCAACCATTCTATTTTGCACTTTCAGTACAGTATTTAGTAAGTTACATGAGATATTCAACACTTTATTATCAAATAGGCTTTGGGCAAGATGATTTGGCCCAACTAGAGGCTAACAGAGGTGTTCTGAGCATGTTTAAGTTCAGCTATGCTAAGAATGATGATCAGCAAGTTAATGTACTAAATACATTTTCAATATTCGATATTCTCAACTTATGACGGGTCTTTTCGGAACATAACCCATGGTAAGTGAAGGAAGATCTGTATCACCGGGCAGTTTGTACTCTCTTGTGTCTTTTCTCACGTACCATAATAATGTCAAAATTCATCCATGTCATTGAGTATGGCAGTAGTTCTTCCTCTTTTCACTGCTGAGTAATATTCCATTATATGGATCGATCATAGGTTGTTTATTCCCTTTGGATATTGGGTATGAATAAAGCTACATGCCTGTAAGTCTTTATGTTTTCACTCCTCTTGATGAATCCGTAGAAATGAACTTGCTGGGCTGTATAAGTGTACGTGTAACTCTTTGGAAACTGCCAAACTGTTTCCCAAAGTGACTGTACCATATTACCATGTCTGAGTAGGAAGGGGTTTGGGAGGCAGCCCTTCATTTTTCTGTCGGCCTGTTCTCTCCTCTAGGAACCAGGCAGATTCTGTAAGGTGATATGGCACTGCAGGGAGGAGGAGGGGCCCTTTGCCTCACCAGAAAACATTCCTCTGCCCCTCAAGTGGCTACTTATGGTTGAGATCGAAGTGGCCAAGCTGAGAAGAGACGAGCTTAAGGATCTAATTATACCTGAGTTTAAGCAGCTCCATTGTTGGCTAAAATGCTGCAATTATTTTTCTTTTGCTAGTTCTTACCATCGTGAAAGTGTTTTCAAAACAGAGCTACTGCCACACTGGCAGCCTCTCCCTGGTTCCTCTGCCTGCCTCCCACCATTACTAAACCATTTTCCCCAAGGCCAGGGGCGCAGAGTGCTTCCGTTCCCAAGTCCTCCCTTTCCAACAGTGCAGGTGCTCACTGGAGGTAGGAGACAGGGAGGGGCTGACAACTTCATTTCTTTTTCTTTTTTTTTTTTTTTGACTGTCTGTGACCCAACCTTGTCCTCACCTCCCTGTTCAATCCCTATTCACATTGTCCTCAGTTCCGGAGAACTCTGGTTTCCCCTAAACCAATGACTATAGCAGAGAGGAGGGTTAAAACTTCCTTTCTGTGTTCAGATACCTTCCTATTTGCCCAGGGGTGGGCAGAAGAAAAGCCCTTCCATTGGAGCAAGAGTCGAGTAAGCCCACCCGTCTGGCTCTGCCCATCGGCTGAGCGGGGCCTGTTTCTGTGCCGTTCTAAGCTTTTTAGGGTTGAATGATTATTCAGAGTAAATTAAGATCTTCATTGTACAACTCTTGGACTGTACTCGCGCTTGCACTTGGGACACCTGAGAAACCATTCTCCTCTGTTTGGGAAAATACCACTGTCCAGTCCAGGAGAGGCTTACGCAGCTGCTTTCATGCTCTCGCTCTTTGGAAGGCGCTCACTGGCAAGATCCTGCCAGTCCCAGCATATTTTAAGTGAGTCCATAGATGACAGGGCCCTGGGCTGTCTGAAATTTGACTGGGAGGATGACCCTGTGCTACATTTTGATAAGCCAGTTTGAACTAACAAAAGAACATTTAACCCCATATTGTCAGGACGGTGAGCATTTATTTTTTTCCAAAGATTGCACTATAGCTACTAGGTGCTATCTTTGACCAGGTAGGCTGTCTCTTTGGGCTAACTTTTATTCTAAATTGGTTTATTCTAAACCTGGACTGTCCACTATAGTAGCCACCAGCCACACAAGACTACTTCCACTTAAATTGAGTTAAATAAAATCAAATTTGAGTTCCCTGATTGCACCCGTCACGCTCAAGTTACATGTGGCTTGGTGGTTCCGTGCTGGACAGTGCAGACACAGGGCATTTCCAGCATCACAGAAAGTTCTGCAGTCCTTGGACAGCGCCGGCTTAGACACACAGCTGTGGGTGCGGAGGCAGCTCTATCACTCAGAACAGTTTCTGCACCATCTGCCTGTGGATCTTACCTGGGACGGGCCACAAAGAAACATAATTCCCTGCCCAAATGCACCTACAATTTTAGAACAACACCCATGACACGCAGGATTGAAGACAGTGGAGGACAAGTGTTAGACCTGGCCACGCTGGGCATTCGAGGGTGAGAGCGCAACGAGAGAAGCACATGTAAAGTCCCGTGGGAGTAGAAGGGCGTGGCTGGCAGAAGGGGTCATTTGAGAAGGTGATATTTGGATGGGACTTTGACAGGCGGATAGTTTTCCTCGTGGAGAAGGCAAAAGGACATTCACAGAGAAGGAAATTACACAGGCAAGTTTCCAGAGGGTGGGGTGGTCACCCTTGGGGTAATCTTAGGGGGATAAGCAGGGGTGTGGGGCTCAGCCGGCCAGGTTATGGAAGGCTGTGTGCTGAAGGGGCTCTACTGTGTCCCAAAGTGGGGCTCTGGAAGGCCTATGATCAGGGGCAAGACATGGGGTGTTAGGAAGATGGCACTAGAGAGAGTGAGATGGAGAACATGGGGACAGCGAGGAGGGCTGTGAGATAAGCTGGCAAACAAGGCATTGCCCTGCAGCCAAGCCTGGACAGTGGATGTGAAGAGAAAGAGGCAGAACCCAGGGGCTCTGGGGCCAGCCTGGGGGGGACAGGGAGGGGACTCGCACCCTGCCTGGGCAGGTCTGCATGGAAGCTTTGACTCCTGGAATGGATTTAATGCTGTGGGCTCTAGATTCAAAAGGTTCCTATAGTAACGGCCCAAGCTAATTGGTCTCCAGAAGATGATGGTTCCAACCTTGATTCCTTCCAAGTAGTGAAGTGTGAAGATTCTCTGAGGCCACAGCTTTCCCTGGGAGCCAGGGGAGTCACCAACCTATTGTTGGAAATGGGTTCTCCAGGGAGGGGGTGTGTGTTGGGGCAGGGGTGGAGGGGCATGCTCTTTACAGCACTAATGCACAGCCTTGGTTGTCCAAACTCTCCATTTGGCTTTATTTATCATCCTAATTACGCCCTCCAGGAAGAACAACTGCGGATCAACCCAGTTGCAAATGAAAGTTAATAAAGTGAAGAGACAGTGATGAATGATGGATGCAAATTCAGCCAAAAGCAATGATGGCCCCAAGAGGAGCTCCCGGGGCTCCAGCCGCCTAGCCTCACTGCACCACTCCTCTCCCAGGTCCTCTCTTCCTCGAGGCTCAGTCCACCTGCTGTCCTCTCCCATCAGGGGCTCGCAGGCTACAAGTTCTCCAGGGGCCCCACTAAGCCTTCTTCCCTGCACTGCTGCCTCTCCCAGGCGGCAGCCACGACGCAGGGGCCCTGGCAGGGGCGCGGCTGCAGTAAGCGGGGAGGTAAGAACCAGAACCCAGGAGCAGGACCCCAGCTTCAGGTCTCCTTCCAGTGTCTGCCCGTCCCTGTCCTGTTCATGGTGTCTCATTCCCTATATTCCTCCCCCCGTCCCCGCCCACCCTGGGACTGACTTTGGCCATATGACCTGATTGTTCTGAGAGGGCCCCTGAATTCTGTGGGTGTCCCCAAATGGCCCAGCAGGCACGGTCCGCTGTGCTCAGCAGCAAGGGCAGCTTGAATGCAACCTCCCACTTTTGCTGACCCTGTTCATTCCTTTTGCTTTGCAAAGAGGGAACCGGAGAGGGAGCGTGGGGGACAATCCTCTCCTCACAGGCCCCGTTGTCTGTACACACAGGGCTCCTCTCTCTACCTCCCTCATCTCCTGCAACTTGCCCAAACAATCAGAGACAGTAAATCTTCGTTGCTTGCAATCCATAGCACCCCAGCTATCTCGGCGCTGGCTTCGGGAAGGCCGGGGAAGCCTGTGGGGACCAGGCCATGTCTCTGTGGTGTGCAGGAGAAGCATACTCGTTGGTGTCCCCCCTCTGACCCCTTTGCCAGCCCCCGGAACCCATGCACTGCCTGCATGCCAGGCCTTCCAGGAAGACAACCACTCTCCCCAGGGTTTATGGCAGTCCTCCCAGCATGATCTGGTGTGTTTTCGGCTCATGTCAGCCTAACTTCAAACTCTAGGCTCTGCCTCCTCAGCCCTGGCCCTTTGGACTAGGGATTTGTGTCCACTCCTTCTGGCGTTTGGCTCTTGCGTTTCCCAGGTGGGCACTGATGGCATCACACACTGGGGTGCCCAGGTTCTGCTCTGTTTGTGAAGCTGTTCCCTGATTCCAGCCCTGCTAACTCCAAATATCCACACCAGACTCTTGGCCAGGCTGGACAACCCAAGTGAGGGGGAAGTGGAATGACCAGCAGAGGTGGAGACGTGGCTCGTGCAGCCTCCAGGTGGGTGGTGCCGGGGAAGACTACTGGGAAGATGTCACCATGTAGCTCCAAGAAACTTGCTTCTGTTCCTTTCACCCTTTTGTACTGTAATTGGTCTGGATCCTTGTCTGCCTGGCCCGCGAGGCTGTGGGCTCCTTGAGGGCGGCCTTACGTCTGATTGCCTTCCCTGCCTCGCTGGGTCCCCACTGCCTGGCCCAGGTCCTCCCCCGCTGACCAAATGCCTACTTAACAAAGAAGTAGATGAGAGAATGAGCTCTCCCTCCTTTATTCCCTGTCATGGCTGATCCCCCTTTTACAAAAGGCCCAAGTGAGAAGCTTTAGGGTCATCAAGTCCTATTGATTCCACTTAAAATACTTCTTGAATCGATGCCTTATTTGGGAGACTGTGTGTTTCTTGCCCAGTTAATTCCAGCTGCCTCTGGATTGATTTCTTGTCTGCCTTTTTAAACTCTCTCTCCCACCTGTCCACCTTGACCATTGCTTACAGGAATATGACAAATCTAATTAGGCCACTCCCTTGTTTAAATGCTATCAGTGACTCTCTATTTCTCCTACAAAGTACAATTCCTTTAGACCCTCCATGATTGTTCAACCTACTCTCACTTCAATTCTTGCTGTGTTCCCTGGTGAGCCAAGCCAACAGAACTTCTCACTGTTGTCAAGCAAGTTATTCTTCTTCAACCTCCACACTTTGCATCTTCTATTCCCTCTGCAAAGTTGGCTCTCCACCACAAATACTGAACTTTCCAACTACTGAACACATACTGTTCTTTAAGGTCCAGCTGAAATGTCACTGCATGACTCCACTATAGGCTGTGTAACCTTAAGCAAGTTACTAACACTCTCTGTCTCTTGGTTTGCTCATTTACAAAACTGACATAATAATAGTTCCTGCCTGAGAGAATCCTCAACAGGGAGAATTAACTGCGTTATTATAAAGCACAGAAAGAGCAGTGCCTCTCACATATTAAGCCCTCAATAAATGTTAGCTACTGTTATTAACTGATATTATTAGGCCCTCTGTAAATATCTTTTGAATGAATGAATGAATGAACGAGAGCATACCGGGCTTATCAAGGCTTGTTTCCACCCATAAAGAACACTCAGTCTCAGAGTCCTTCTGTTAAGACCTCAAAGATAGACCAATGTGCTAACTATGTCCCGTGGACTGGCAATATCTTATTTGTGGGTAAAAATCCACCACTTCCTAAATCCAGCAGAAAAGTTTGGTTAAGGAAAGATGGTGGGGAGTGTTTATTGTACTTGCAAGAGAAAGGACAGAAATAGACAGGCCTGAGCCACCTGGTCACAGCAGTGGTCCTAAAGGTCAGCAGGAAAGCAAGGCCAGTCACCCACCCGTCTGGGATCCACGCCCACCTGCTCTGGTCATCCTCGGGAAGGATGTGAGCCCAGGGTGAGTTTGGCTGCTAAATTTTAAGGAGCCAGGTGGGGAAACAATTTCTGCAACCAAAAACTTTAAAGACATTTGAAATCCCAATCATTTCTTTGAAGAATGATCATTATTTTGACCTTGGTTGAAAATCAGACCCTACTATTGGCTGTTTGTGAGAGGCAGCTACATCCTTCATTCTTCCTTGTCTGAACCATGGAAATAATTCCTGTCTCAGGGGGCGGTTGTGAGGTTGAAATGAGATTAAGTGGGAGTGATTTACACAACTAAGAGCATTGTGATCATCGGTGTGTGCAAACCCAGTGTCTGAATCTGTTTTGAAATGTATGCTAGACCTGGATCTAATCAAATGCTCACTTCTTAGGAGAGAATAATGTTGAGCAACTACAGCTACATTTCTCATTCTTTTCTGAGAAAATAAAAAAATTTTTTTTTGAAATGAATATATGCATCTGCAAGACATTTTGTTAGGGGCTGGAAGAACAGAGTTAAAAAAGCACAGCCTTGCCCTTTTCATGAAGATGGTGCCGAATGCCAAGACGAGAACCACTGCTCTTCCCCAAACCAGTCACAGCAAAGGCTTGAAGGCCGAGAAAGCAGTACCTGGGGTGTCCACAGCCACGGGGGTCAGAAGGTGGTGGAGGGTCTTCGCGTCACCCACTTTCCCACAGCCTAAGACTCTGCAGCTCTGAAGGCAGCCCAAATACCCTCAGGAAAGCACCTCCAAATTAAACAAGCGTGTTCACTATGCCATCGAGTGCCCCGACCACCAAGTCAGCCGTGAAGAGGGAGACGGCAACACGCTTGTGTGCATGGTGGACATCAAGGCCAGCGAGCACTAGCCCAGACAGGCCGTGAGGAAGCTGGGGACACTGATGTGGCCAAGGTCAACACCCTGGCCAGACCTACTGAGCGAGGAAGGCAGAGTCAACTGCCGCCTGACTAGGACGCTTTGGCTGTCGCTGACCCCACTGGAGTCATCTGAGTCTAGCTGGCTAATTCTAAATACAAATTTCCACCATTTAAAAAAAAAAGTCAAGCTAAACCCCCACGCCCTGCCCTCGTGTAGCTCACAGTCAAGTGGGGGAGACAGTCTAGACAGCGGGTTTTCAGTAGTGAGTCAAGTTCTATCAACTACACGTATCCACACGGAGAGCAACACAGAACTGAGATGGGACAGGACTGGAGGTGAGGAGTAGAGGGAAACTGCTCTGCAGATGCTTGAACTCATTCTTGGAGGGAGAGGGACATTCACTAAATAAAAGAGGGGGGATGGAAAGTCACTCCAGGCAGAGGGTCAGCAGGTGCAAAGATCCTGGGGCACGAAGATCAGCCTTATTCTAGGGAGAGCAAACTGCCTGGCAAGGGTGCCCCTTATGGGGAGGCAGGTGAAGAGGCAGGAGTAGCAAGCAGGGCTCAGGCTGTGAAGAGCCACTGACGCCAGGCTAAGGAGACCTTATTCCATTCCAGAGTGATGGGAAGCCGCTGAAGTTTGTAAGAGGAGGGTGACCTGGTGAAACTAGTGTCTTAGGTCTGCTCACACTGGAAACCACAAGGAGCACTGGCCAGAGGCCAGGAGACCAGGAGAAGGCTTTTCCAGAAACACAGGCAAGATATTCTCACCACGAGACCTAGAAGGAGGGGATTCCACAGTCCAGCTCTAGTGAAGATGACAGCTGCATCCGGTTCTGTGGCAGATGCTCATGAAGAAATGGCTCTACATATTTCCAGGACACCTGGGAGGGTGCAGGTTGGGGGACCTAGCTGGAGTCTCTGGAAGAAAGGGTACAGAAGCAAACTTTGGAAGAGGGGAGAGAGGTCCAAGAAGATGGACCCCGAATACATTGATAGAGACTATATTCTGGTTGGCAGGATTCCGGGTGATTTGAATTTTTTTTTTTCCTACAGTAAATATGAACTATATCTTTAAGAATTAAACAATTTAAATAAAAAAGAGAATCGATCCAAGAACTTCAGATCACTTTGGGGACCCAGGGCATTCCTTAGGGACTGGGGGGGGGACCATTCGGAGGTCTAGTTCCATTTCAGAATCAGTGAGGGTGAGAAGACTTGGGGGCAGGGAAGAACGCAGTTGGACACAAGAGGGCTCAGGCCAGGAATAAGGGCCTCCTTTTGGGGGGATCCTGGTAAGCAGAGTTGAGCTTGGCAAGAAGTGACGGACCAGCCAGGCATTTGGTAGCAGGAGGGGGAACGCATGCTCAGTGCACAGACAGATTTTCAGTAGGTGGCTTAAAGACAGGCGGGGAAAGATTGTGTAACCAACTGAGTTGTGGGGAAGGAGAATAGTGGCCTATTGTTGGAGACCCGATAAACAAACGGAAAGCGGAGAGCGTTCATCTGGGGGCCGTGGGCTTGAAACACGTTCCAAGACAGCTTAATGATCCATCACAGGTCCTCTCCTGGGGTGAGTCACTGGAGAGTTCTATTAACCCAGCTCAGCCTTATGGCCCCAGCGCGCCTGCAACAAAGCACTGAGATGCTGTGGCTAAGGACTCACGATCAAGCTTCCAGCCGTGCAAGAGGGGAGATAAAGCTGGCCCCATCAGTCATCCTCAGGCAGGCCACTGTCTCTTTTTCATTGCTCCTGTCCAGGCTTTGCATAATTAGGCATCCGATAGAGGTGAATGCCGCCCCTCCCCCCCACTCGGCCGACGGATCCGTAGTGCTCTTGCAACAAGGTGTAGGTGGACACTGCTGAATGGGCCCAGGTCTGCTCTCCATGGCAGCAGGGCCGGTTAGCAGGAGTCTGGCCTTTGCAGGAACAGATTAATGAGGTTGGAAACTGGTGGCCTGGGAATCAGAGCCAATTGTAGTCACGTCAGAAATGGAAATAAGAAACGAATGGAAAAAGTGGAGGAGCTAGCAAGTTATTCACCAGGCACTCTGGATTTCGGTTCTAGGCTCACGTCACAAAAGTTGGCTGATCACTGAGCAAATATTCAACCCCGTGGAGTCTTAGTTTCCTTGAGATGGTGGTGGCAACCTGTTCTCTTAGCTCAGGGACTAACTAGTAACAGTGTATGCTCATGAAGAGCTCACTGTGGGGGCCTAGCACTGTTCTAGCACATGACTACATATATTTGCACATACATGCACCATACATGTATGCATAGAAACTATAAGCAGCAGCAGTCCTACATGAAGTCGGCGTTGTTTTATCATCAGCTCCCTTAGCAGTGAGATGATGAAAGCGCCGGGAAGTGAAGTAACTTGCCTAAAGTCACACGCTATTGGCAAGTCCAGGTTTAAACCAGGGAACCAGGCTCTGGAGTCCACACTTCAAACCACACACCCACCTCCTCCATCAACTGAAAAATACTTTGCAGAGAGGTGGGTTAACTCTTCTCAGTTGTGACTGACATTTCCAGAGTGCTGAATTAAACACCTTACACCCCACTCATGACATATTTGTGATTGTTAGAGTTGAAATGCAGGAAAGAATTCTTGCAAAACCATGGAAGATGCTAGAATGGAGACCAGAGGAATAGTGACTTCCTAAGGCCGCAGACTCATAAGCCAGAAACTGATCTGATTCCAAACTCTGGAGTGAAGAGCTTTAAGGGCTGGGCCTCTAGACCTGGGTTCTAAGTCCATTTCTGCCACTTTCTAGCTGTGTAAACTTGGGCAAGTGACTTTGTCTCTCTGGACAATAGTATCACAAGGTTATGGTGAGGTGCACGTGGGTTCAGACAAGTGAGGCACAGACCAGCGGCACCTGGTACATGCCCCATGGTGGTTAAAGCAACAGCTCCAGGTTTAGGACAATAGGATAGCAGGAGACCCAAGACTTGCTTTGCTTAGAAGAGACATGATGAGGGTTATTCCCTGAAACCAGAAGATTCACGGTGGTGGGTGTTAGGGAAGAGTCCAGCAGGCAGCGAGCAGTAACGTCAGTGTGGGGAGAGTGGGGTGAGGGCCCAGGAAAGTCAGATACAGGGGAAGGGGCAGGATCCAGCTGGACAGGGGGTTGGCTTTGGGGGCCCAGAGGCGGCCAGCAGGTGGTTCTCCCTCTAGGACACCTGCTTCTTTTCCAGAGGGCCTGCGCTTTCTGGCAGGCAGTCCATGGCGGGGGCTGGTGATGATTTGGCAGTGGGGGTATAGAGACGCAGTTAATGGCCTGGAATTTTGGGGCAGACTCTGCTTTCTAGGTGACTGACTGGTGGTCAGGGAAGAGATTATGAATCCTGTAGTAGAGGAGTCATCAGAACTGGGGTTCAATTGATAGTGGGACAGGTCAGAGTAGGGATATCATGTCCAAGAATTAGGCAGATAAAGGTTGGTAAGAGGTGAAAACAAGAGGGGAGGTTAATTAGCATATGCAAAAGTTTAGGATAGTGCTTGACTTCAAGTATCTGCTAAATAAGTGTTGATGACAACACTTGTGATGTTAGTTTGGCTGCCAGGATCTGGGGTTCGGGCACAAGGCTTGCCAAGAATTTGTTCTTTACAGCAGAATTAACTAGACTTGGGTTTGATGCTTTATTTCTCTCCATAATCTGGGTACCAGTATGGCCAACTCTTTAATTTAGCCAGGGGGCCTCCCTGGTGGCCTAGGGATTACATCTCAGCGCTATCAATGCTACCGTCTGAGTTCGATCCCCAGCCAGGGAACTCATTTACTCATTACTTGCCAAGAATGAGCTACTGCAATCGGCACTTTGCAAGATACTGAGCCCAACGAGATGAGACGCTGCCCTCAAGGAACCTCCAGCCTGCAAGGAAGGAGGACACACATCCACAGAACTAGAAATGGGGTGAAAATAGAGACTGTTTCCAGAAAAGCATGCAGGCTGGGTTCAACTGGTTTCATTTCCAAGTTCTTGGGGATTTGGCTCCCCTAAGTCCACCCAGCTTGGAGAAAAGGTCTCCCCTCTGGAACTCTAACACAGCGCTGAACTGAGAGCGTTGCAGCCACTGTTTTGTTATCAGAGAAGTTATTTTCAATTCCCTATTTGTCTTGGTTTGCAGGTGCTCCTTCTCCCTGACCCTTCTCCCACTCTCATCCCAAACAAGACCAGACCTTTCCTTGAAAGCAAGCGTCTCCTCCTCCCATAGCAAGATAAGGGTGCCCTTTGTGTGTTATTTTCATTAATTTTTTGATGCTTGTTTTTGTACTGCATTTGCTTGGCCTTGTACTTTGTTAAAGCCCGAAGGTTTGTCAAGCAAAAGGGCCACAAGAGGGGAAACACATCAAAGAAATACTAAACTCTCCAAAACCAGAAATAAGCAATTTTCAATCAACCCATTGAATACCAGTGATGACGTTTCCTAAGAAGCAAGTCCAGAAACAGGTTGGCTGGGAGGGACTTTGAGGCCAGCAATACAGACCAGGGGTTCCCGTCACCTGCTTTTCTTTGCTGCTCAGTGACAGTAGCCATGAGTGGGTCAGACTTCTTAGGGGGTTTCCTGGGGCATGTGTCCAAAAAGTTCTGTGCTGTGGCCCTGCCCTGCTGGGAGTGACTTCGGTGGATCGCATGTGTGCTGGTTTCCCAGGGTCAGGCTCTCCAAACTCCCACAAGTTGCTGGCAGTAGAATAATCACTCCCTTCCCAGTTTGAAGCTGCATGGAGGAGGGGCAGGAAAGAAGTCTACATCACAAATCTTGAGATCCAAGTCCTCATCGTGGCTGTATCCCTGGTCAGGGCAGATGCCCTAATTTATCTGGGATTATATTGTCCTGAATCAGATAATCTGTAAAGTCCAATGAGTCAATGAATGCTTATTTAATTTTAATTAATTATAAACCAAGTGCATGTTCACAGCAAAAAAAAAAAAGTGAAGATGGTACAGAAATACATCAAGACAGGTAGGTCCCTCACCTCCACCCACCATCACCTCCAGAAATAACCACTGTTAGTTAGGTGAACATCCTTCCAGTAATTGTCTATGCCCACACAACATTAGCACTATGTGTGTTTAGATCCCACCTAGTTTCCAAGGTTGCCACAGTCTGCCTAGTAGCTATGGAATTCCCTCTTTCAAGACAAGACTGTCTGCTTAACCAATTCTTTAGGCACCTAGAAAAGTTTTGCTTTTTTTTTTTAAATGTATCCATTTTTAAAAAAGATTTATTTATTCATACAAGCTGGGGTGTAGACCAGAGATATGGGGTGGTGAGAGGATTCACCAGAGACAGAGTGGGGAGCAGAACAGGCAGATGGACTGAAGTACACTGCTGAGGGGAGCAGCAGGTGAGGCAGGAGAGGTCTGCTCGCCATGGGGAATCTCCCTGGCCAGGCATTGAACTTGTGCTGCAGTGGCTCCGGACAGCTGCACTTAACATGTTGTACCCTTCCATTTTTTTTTTCTAGAAATTTCTAGAGATAAGGAAAAGGTATGCAGCTGAAGGCCAAGAATCAGTTGTGTCTATCTAATCCAAACTCCTCCAATCCAAACTCTTGGTAGCTTGAGATTGGCCATGGCAGAAATGTTTTCATTATAGAAACTGGCAAATGCTACCACACAGCCTCCCTCCTCTGATTCAGTTTCCCAGCACATCACTGTGAAATAACCAGCTCTCACAACTCAAGAGGGTCAAGTATCGCAATGCAGTTTGACGGGCTCTGTCAACTGGATTTGTAGGCTGTCTCTGCTGGCAAGAGATAACAGAAACCTGGGCAAGGTGGTGGAAACAGATGCTGCAAAGAATCAGAGACTTGCAACTCCACTACCTACTGTCCGAAGCGACTGCTTCATACTCTGCAGCTTTTAATCCTCTGTGTTAGAATGAACACCACTTTATAATGTGAGGTTACTGCTCCCCCAGCAAGAGGTCAAGTCTATTTTTGCCATCTCCTTGATTCTGGACTGGCCTCTTGACTTTTCTTTTTTTTTTTTTTTTTTTTTGACTAATAGAAGGTGACAGAAATAACATTGTGCAAATTCTGGAATTTAGACTAAAAGGATCTCCCCACTTCTACTATCACCCTCTTGTAACACTGAGACCACCAAAGCTTGATGACCACCTTCCAGAGGGATGAGGGGCTACTTGGAGAAGTGCCAGCCAGCACCAGCTTCCAGACATGTGAATGAGGCCACGGTGGACCCTCCAGCCACGTCACATGACTGAAGCTGCATGAGCGATCAGTCACAGGTGAGACCAGCAGAAGTCCCCACCTTGCTGACCCTCGACATTGTGAAAAACATCAAATCATTGCTGTAAGCCACCAAGCATTGCTGTGGTTTGTTACAAGGCTAACTGAAAGAATCTCAAAATCTAGAGAACACGCGGGCCTGGAGAGCTGGCTGCCTCTCCTGCTGTAAACACAGCGCCATTAGAGTTGGGAAGTGGAAGTGGTCAGGACTATTCCTTCCAGGGGCTCATGAAACTTCTAAGGAATTAAATACTAATAGGAGTGTCAGAGGCCATTACCAAGAAGCTGTTTATGGCCAGGGATGCTCCTGCCTGCACTTTAGAAGCCACATCCTGGCTGCTTCCTTCAGCAGGTTCTAGCTCACCTGCTAGAGGTCTGCCTTTGCCAGGTGAGGAGGGGAAGGGACATCTCTGATTCAGAGCTGTTCCTCTGACAACATAGAGGCAATTTTAAGGAGACACTGCTTGCTTGTAGCTAAGCAAAACAATCTCAAACCCCAACATAGTGCTGGAGGAAAAAAATAGGCAAGGATTCCAAAGATGACAAAATGTTGGGTCGTGCGTTTAGGTTGTGTATTATATATGGCAGTTATAGAAAGATAGTCAAAAGTCAGGTGAAGAGAACTAGAATCTAAACTCTTTTGAAGTCTTTCCACTGTTCTGAGAATTTCTGTTTGTGTTGGTTTCACTCAGTAGATTGTAAGCCTCTTGAGAGCCAGCATCCTGAATTATTTATCTTTTGAGACTCAAAGGCTTGGCTCACTTTGCAGAGGGCGGGTGTTCATGAAAGTTATTGAACTGAACCACAAATTCAAGCCCAAAGAGCAGGGTAGGGAACATAAAAGTCAGTAGGTACCATGGTTTTCAAATTTTGAAATGTTTGAAATGTCTGTGGAGAAGCCCATGAGCTGGCTGCCCGCCTGACCCTAGGGCTTTCTTCTCGAGCCCCCCTGGGCAGGAGGTGGGGCTCTTGCCTGGGACACTGATAACTCCATAAGGTGAGACTGTGAGGCCTCAGACTGCAGTAGCTTCTTTAGCTGCCTTACTCACCAACCTTGATCAGGGAACTTGCTGGAACCTGTTTGTGCCCCTGAGCTGAAGCCCTGGAGTTGTGACTTTGAACCCCTCAGTTGTGCTGAGGCAAAGGAAACCGTGCAGAAGAAATGGTGGCACACCCTCAGGGACCCTCCCAAAGACACTTGCCAGATGCCTAACAGCATGTCATTCCCTTTGTTGGACACCTGCCCCCTCAACCCCGACCTTTAGGGGGTCCTGGTTATTCAGGACTTCCCAAGCTACCTTTTTTGGGTGAATGTGATGGCTCTACGAAATGTGTCTCCTCTTTTTGCTTCCCCAGCTTCACTTTGTACAGCTGAGGCCAGGGCCAGGAAAAGGGGTCCACTGGATTGCCTGACCCCCCCTGGTCATTTCCTTTCTCGCCCGAAGCATATGGTCAGGCACTTGGAGACTTTGTCTCCTGCCTCCAGAAGGAAGGAAGCCGGGGAAGGAGGGATCGAAAGAACCAGGGAGTGGAGGAAAGATTGCCTGACAACCTCCCCAGCTCACCTACTACCTACAGAATAAAGTTCGAATCCATTTTGGTAGGCAGAGTTCCTCCCGGGCGGGGCTCACCCACTATTGCAGCCTTATCTCTGCCTCTCTCCACTTGGACCAGACAACCAGGAGTCTACATCAGGCTTCTTGAGGTTCTGTGTCTGGAATGTCCTTTTCCCTTCCCTGCCTATGAAACGATACCCACCCTCAAAGCCTCCACCTACTCAGTCATGCCTTCCTCACCCACGAGGCACACAGCCTTGGGAGCCCAGCAGAAACTGCTGCCTTATCACAATCTGTCTGTCAATACAGTAGAATCACTTATTCATTCATTCATTCATCCAGGTGCTCCTGAGTCACTGTTGGAGCCAGGCTCTGTGTTTGCGTCTAAGGCCACCACAAAATAGACACCGTTGTGGACTTTGCAGCTTATGTATGGACAGCTATTAAGTAAATAACTACATAGGTGTGAGGGGGGAAAGAGCAGAGGGCTTGCTCTAAAAGTGAGATTGGAATAACTTTCCCTGAAGAAGTAAAATAACAGCTACAAGCTCAGGAGAGGCCAATAAGGGGGAGGGGCTGGAGTGAGAGGCCCCGGGCAGGACCAGCAAGAGCAAAAGCTCGGAAGTGTTAGGGAACCTAGTATATTTGAGGAAGTGGGAGAGGGCAGTAGGAGGTTGTGCAAGCCCTGGGCTGTGGCTCCATGGGCAGGCAGGTCCTCCGAAGGCCTTGTGGATCACAGTGAGGTTTGGGTCTCATCCTGAGAAATGGGAGGCACTGATGGGTTTATCCTGCTGGGAGTGGGGGGAGGGGAAATAGCTGAAGTGTGTTTTCTGAAGAGCCTCAGTTGTGGGGTGGAGAATGGGTTAGCAAAGAGGGACGGAGTGAAGGCAGGAAAGCCAGTAGGAGGCTGGGGCAGTGGTCCAGGTAAGAGAGATTTGTGCTCTGGGTAGTGGTGGACAGACCAGGTCACCAGGTAGGTCAGACTGCAGTGCACCTACAGCACTATCTCTGAGCAGGTCCTGCCCAGTACCTTGGTGACTGGCCAGCTTGATGTACTTGCGGTTCAAGTCCTTGATGGCAAAGCAGAGGCAGTCAGGCTGAGTGTCATTTTATGTTTACTAATAAGTTGTATTTTTTTCCTTCAGTGAATTGATTCCATTTTACTGGTCAATTTCCATTTATGTTCAATTTCCGAATTTGTTCCTCAGTGTCTTATAGTTTCTATTAACAACCAACAATCATTCCTTGATTTGTGGAAACTCTTTATATATTATGGCTATTAATCTTTTGTACTTTGCTTAAGTTGCAAATAATTGCTTTCATTGGCCATTTGGCTTTTAATGTTGTCTCTGCTTTCTTTTGTTACACCAAAGATTTAAATATTTATCTATTTGGGGCCTCCCCAGTGGCGCAGCAGGTTAAAGAGCAGCACGTGGAGCTGTTGGCAGCGGTGCAGCGAGTTCAACACCCGGCTGGGGAGATTCCCACATGGCACGGCAGACCTCTCCTGCCTCGTCCGCTGCTCCCCTCAGCAGTGTGTTTCTGTTGATCTGCCTGTTCTGCTCCCCATTCTGTCTCTGGTGAATACTCTCACTGCCCCGTGCCTCTGGCCTGCACCCCAGCTTGTATGCATAAAAAACAAAATCTTAAAATAAATAAATAAATATTTATCTATTTGTTTAGTAACAGATAAATATATTTGTCCATAGTTTATCTGCTAATCTTTTCTTTATGGCTTTTATGGTTGGAGCCTTCCTTAGAAAGCCCAACCTCAACTCAAGCTTTTTAAAAAGTTTGTATATTTAGCTTTTATTGATGTATAGGTTTAATTTTTTTTTAATCTTTAAACCACCTGGAATTACAACTTCTTCCCCTAAAATTAATAGCTGGCCAGCCCAACATCATTTTCCCCCTCAAATTGTACTTGTCATCATTATGACAAATTAAGTATTTAATAGGATATACTTCAGGACTCTTCTTTTTCCGCATCCATTTGGCTATTCCTACACCAACACCATATCAGGCTCTGGGGTTCAGAGCTAAATAAAATATGTTCCGAACAATTCTGATAATGTCATTTCCCTACTGAAAAACTCACTCAACATCTTCCCATCTATTAAAGGCAAAACTTCCAACTTCCTAACCCGAAGCCCTCCACAGTTTGGCTTCTACCTCTGCAGTCTCTTTTCCAGCTTCTCACCTTCTGAACCCTATACACCAACCACTCTGAGTCACCTACCCTTTCTCAAATATTCTGTGTTCTGGGCCTCCCCGGTGGCGCAGCAGTTAAGCGCTGCACTGTGGACCTGTCGGCAGCAGCGACGCGAGTTCGACGCCCGGCCAGGGAGAATCCCACGTGGTGCAGCAAACCTCTCCAACCTCGCCCACTGCTCCCCTCAGCAGTGTATTTCTTATCTGCCTGTTCTGCTCCCCACTGTGTATCTGGTGAACCCTCTCGCCACCCTATGCCTCTGGCCTGTACCCCAGCTTGTATGTATAAAAATAAAAAAATAAATCTTTTTAAAAAATATTCTGTGTTCTTTCATTGGACTAGGCAACTACAGAGAACAACCATCAATGGGTCAAGATGGATTTGCAGGCTCTACTGGACTCATGTGCAAAGATACCAAAAACCTGGTAAGACATGGTCCTTGCTCTAAAAGGCTTGGAGTCAAACCAACATAAGAGATGGAAATAAACACATGGGAAGTTAGATTACAATCTACAACACCAGGCATGAGATTCGAGAGACATTTTCAAGTTGGGAATGAGAGAGTTGGGAAACTGTACATGAAAAAAGAGAGCGTTAATAATACTTGTTTAAAGTTCAAAAGCAATTTTACATATTTTCTTTCTTGAGCTGAATCAAATTTCCATCAGATATAAGAAGCAAAGGAGGAGGAGGAGGAGGGGGAGAGGTAGGGTGAGGAATAGGAAAGGGAGAAGGATGAGGGAGAGAGG
Source organism: Scalopus aquaticus (assembly GCA_004024925.1). Lineage (NCBI taxonomy): Eukaryota > Metazoa > Chordata > Mammalia > Eulipotyphla > Talpidae > Scalopus > Scalopus aquaticus. The sequence continues at coordinate 54,984 of PVIJ01005936.1, read as the reverse complement.
GAAAAAGGAAGAAAATATTAACATCTAGGTGGGCAAATATTAACACGTAGGTAGGGTTTTATAGCTCACAAAGTATTTTTACTGGCATCGGCTCATTTGATTCTCACACAATTCTGAGGGTAGTTATTGCTTCTATTTATTACCTGAGGGCTGAGCGACTCCGTGCAGCTGTAATCAGCTAATTCCTGGCAGAGCAGGGCTCCAACACAAATCTTATTTCAAGTTCTCATTTTTTTCTACTACACTCAACTTCAGCTGAGACAAGAAGTGGGAGCCACGTTGGGTACATCCCACATCAATGCAAGAAGTACAAAATCAAAAGAAAATGTTCCAAGTAGTTAGCAGTAAACAGTGTGAAATGTAGCAGATCAAAGAGAAAGAGAACTGAGTAAAAATCATTAGAACGGTTTTTATTTTGCCCTTTTTAAAAAAGCATGAGTTGATAATCTTTAGGCCAGCCCAAGTGTTAAAAAGGTAAACAATAGATGGTAAATCAAGATTCTAGGCATCAAAACCACTTGTTTAAAATGCCTGGACAAGAGTCTCCCTGGCAGTGCAAGGGGTTAAGTCTCAGCACTATGAAGCTATCAGCAGCCACTGCAGCATGAGATCGATCCTCTGCCTGGGAGCTACCCACATGGCGCAGAAGACCTCTCCTGTCTCTCCTGCTGCTCCCCTCAGCAGTGTATTCCAGTAAAAAGGCCTGTTTTGCTCCCCACTCTGTCTCTGGTGAATTCTCTTAACCCCCTCCCTACCCCACCCCCACACCTCTGGCCTACACCCCAGTTCTTGTATGCATAAATAAATAAATCTCAAAAAAAAAAAAAAGAAAGTCAAAGTCATTTAGGAAAAAAAATGCTTGGGCAAGTTCAAGAATGAAATTTAAGATCAGGATCATCTCAGCCACGTATTGAGCACATGATATGCAAGATATTCACACAAATTGAAGAGAAAAACTACAAAGACCCTTTGATGGACCCAACAAACAGGTGTGGCTAGAAAATTCATTGAAAGGAATATGAAGAACTGATAAATACGTGAAAACATGTTCATCCTACATATAACCAAACAGATGCAAATTAAAACAAAAGAGAGATGCCATTTTACCCATCAAATTAGCCAAGAATAAAAAAAAAAAAGAAATCTTAATGGGTGATGCTGGCTTGGATGTTGTGAGAGACATGATTATACACTGGGAATGTTAAATAGTGCAATCTTTTTGGAAAATGGATTGTCTTTATGCCTTTAAGAACCTTAAAAAAAAAAATCCCTCTTTGGGCCTCCCCGTGGTGCAGCGGTTAAGTGCTGCGCTGTGGAGCTGTCGGCAGTGGCGACACGAGTTCGATGCCCAGCCAGGGAGAATCCCACATGGCGTGGTGGACCTCTCCTGCCTTGCCCGCTGCTCCCCTCAGCAGTGTAGCTCTGATCTGCCTGTTCTGCTCCCCACTCTGTCTCTGGTGAACCCTCTCGCCGCCCCGCACCTCTGGCCTGTGCCCCAGCTTGTATGTATAAATAAAAAATAAATCTTTAAAAAAAAAAAATCCCTCTTTGACCCAGTAAGTTCACTTATAGAACTATCTCAAAGAAATTATCAGAAATGCAGTTAAAAACATGTTAACATGTCTTAACATGTTAAAAATGTTTGTTAAATATAATTTTTTAATGCAGAAAGATTCTCAACAACCTACATGCCCAGAAATAATTAAAGAAATTATTCTAAATCAGAGAATAGATTATCTCTAAATATCATCTAAAAATGATGATTATGACGCATGCTTAGTGTCAGGCAGAAATAGGAAAGATGTAATGTTAAGTGAACTAGGATACTAAATACTTTTGCAGTGGAAATTCATTCAGAAAGAAATGGAACAAGGTGCTTACAATGGTTATCACTGGATGGTAAGATTAGAAATGGTTGCTATTATTTCTGTGTTCCAGTCTTCCACAATGAGCATTTCCATCCAGGTTTTATACTGAGAAAGAAGCCCTGATATGTTAGACTAGAAAAACAATTTTTAAAAAACTCTAATTCAGGTACCCTTAAAAGATGTTAAATTGGTGTTTTTGTTGAGAATATGTTCAGCTGTAGGTCATGGAACCTTTACTGTGGTTGCAAAAGTGAAGTAGACCAAGGCAGTTTCTAACTTTGGTCAGAATCCTTACCTCTGTGATATCATACATTTATGTTCGTGGTTATACAAAGTCTGCTGTAACTCCTGCCATCAGATCCATGTTAGACGGGGAAAAGGTGGGGGTATTGATTTTAAAAAATAGCCCCAAATTCTCCCACATTCCTTCTTTTTTTAAAAAAGAATTATTCCTGTATTGTAACATTTTTATTTATTATTTTATTTACTTTTGTGTAGAAGAACTGGGGTGTAGGCCAGAGGTTGGGGGTGAGAGGATTCACCAGAGACAGACTGGGGAGCAGAACAGGAGTATCTGCTGAAATACACTGCTGAGGGGAGCAGCGGGCGAGACGGGAGAGGTCTGCTGCGCCCTGTATGGGTTAGCTCCCTGGTCAGGGATCTAAATCAGGCTGCTTCGACCAACCAACCTTGGTAGCGCTGAGACTTTAACCCCTAGGCCAACAGGGAGGCCCTCCCACATTCCTTCTGTGAGAGGTGGGGCGGGGGGGGGGGGGGTATGTTCATGCCTGGAATCTGGGCAGGCTTATGATTACTAGGACCCATGGAGTTTGGGGGAAATGAGGCTTTGTGACTTCTAAGATTGGGTCAGGAAAGGCTATGCAGCTTCCATGTGACTCAGAATGTCCATTCTCTGGAGACTACCTCTTGGGATGCTTCCCTTTCAGAACCAGCTGTTGTGAGCAGCACACATCACAGGGACAGTTTCAGAGGCCACAGTTAGCAGTGCCAACCGAGTCACACCAGCCCAGGTACTTGACATGTAAATGAAGAAGCCTTCAGACCCATGATATCCAGTTCAGGAGTCACTGGCCACATGTGGTCATATACATTAAAACTAAATAAAATAAAAATGTCCTCAGTCATACTGATCACCTATCAAGTGCTCAATTGCCACATGTGATTAGTGGTTATCATACTGAACAGTACAGATGCAGCATGTTTCCATCACTGGTGAAAGTTCTATTAGAGAAATCTGATCCAGATAATTCTTGCGTGAGTCTTGCCAGTGGAAGCGCCAGACATTGTGGAGCAGAGACAAGCCCTCCAACTCCTGCGCCCTGTCTGAATTCCTAGTCCACAAGCACAATAAAAGGGGTGTTTTATGCCACTGAATTTTGGATAGTTTGTTATGCAGCAAGAGTAACTGGAACAAGTTCATTCGATAAAAGCAAAGCTTTCTCAGAAACCATCCCAGCTGACTTCTGTTTATGCCTCATTGACAGAAGAGTGTCACAATGCCACCCCTACTGCAGTGAAGCCTGGGAAAATACATATTTAGCTCACAGCTTCTTTAGTCAGGAAGACAAGGGGAAGGGGACAAGGCATAGGAAATGGGTAAGCTAGCAACAGTGATACTATACAATTCTATTTTAGTAGGCAGAGCTAAGTAACAAAAAGATTCGACCCATGTTTTAAGTGAATGTACCATTACAATAGAGCACTTCCAATTATCCTTAACATAATGTGCAATGGATGAAATCTAGGATTGTTATTTTTAAAACACTTCGATAATGTTACTTCACAGAGAACTTTAAATAAATGTTCTTTGCATTTAGAATGTTGTGAATACTGTATCACTCCAAGAATCTCTAATTATTATCTCTAGTTGAGATCAGAATCCTTCAGCTGGGCTAATGGAAAGAAATTTCCAGGTTTGGTTTGGATTTCTGTTCATCAAGGTAACAGGGAGTAAGCAAATTATAAGGAGAGATTCTCTTACCAGATCAAGTTACTTAGTGGAATTGACTGTTCCAAAGACAAATGGGTTTGCTTAACTTTCAATTATAAAGGTCTGTGTGCCTTTTTCTCTTGGAGAAAGTAAGGTCCTCCACTCCTAGCCCATGTGACAAGCCACAGGAAACCACACTGAAATTTCCTCAGTCATAAGTGTGTGCTCTCCTTTGAGAAATGTTTAGGAAAGAAGTGGTTTACTTGGTGGTTAATAACTCAACGATTAGCTTATAATTGTTTCTTATTAACACATTTTAGAACATGTATGCTATGTTTGTGCCATATGACTGTCTAAAATAAATGAATAACAATGAAGAACAACATTACATTCATATATTGCCTAATTTTCAAATAAAGGTAAAAGGTTGATTCCCGAGCCTTAGTAAACTCATGTCAGGTGATGCTGATTCACCGGTAACCCTGTCTTAGTTTACAAAGAACTGAATGAGAATTAGAAAATTTAGGACATAGCTCAGAAATCAAGGAGGGGTATATGTGCATTTATATATGTGAATAAGCTAATAATTGAGGGCACTATCAAGATGCAATGGTATTGGAACTCATTCATTTGCCAATCATTACTTTGTTGTAAGACACTGCACTAGAAATTGTGCGAAATGCAAGGATGTGAAAGGCAAGGGATGTGATTTCCAGTGATTATCACTTGCCCAGAGAGACTACCTGTTGATTGAGATACCACCTGTAGCCTAATGTCAAATTGTTCCTTTTTCCCCCTCCATAAATCTAAATATTTAGCCATCTATTCCTCTGTGCAATACCAAAGTAAAAGTTGAAATAGCAATAAGCCAAATGAGGGGTGCTTTAAAGTGCAAAACTTGGATAAAGGAGATATTTATACTCTGTAACTGGCAGTGTTGGAAGGTTATGAATCTGGTGTCCTTTTTATTTGCAATCCACATTTGAAAAAGTACTACATTATTTACTTTAGGGGAATTGATATTTAAATGCAGGAGGTTTTGACTGATAGAGATGTTAGGGATTAATTCACTCCTTTTTATAGATGAGAGAACTGAAAGTTGATTGAAAGAGGGGTGAAATTTAGATATTCCTACATCTGCTCTCTAGTACTTTTTCCAGTTACCCATGGAGCCCCCTCTTTCTCTCTCTGCTTTCGTGTTCGTATTTAATTTGAACTCTTCTCAAATTCTTAGACTGAGAAGCAAAAACATATACCTTTTGGACACCAATATTTCTGATGTTAAAATTCCATTTACTGCTGTTGATATTTAACTAGTACCTATCAGATGACTGCTCGCAAACTTTAAACATGGGACTAATGATTGGGGACATTTAGAAAAGAGGAATTGTGCTTTTTTCCTTTTGAGAATTCTTAAAAAGTATAGATAAGTTTAAAAAAATTACAATTCATCTATCTTTAGACATTTTAATCTCAGCCAACCTTAATATGCCCCCCCTAATTATAGTGATATATTTTCCAAATTACAAATCAAGACACATGGCCCAACACATGGTCTTGCAATTCTGGGTGTTTGGTACAGTTGCCTGATGGTAAGAAAATTATGCTTTTGGAGCATATAAAAAAATCAAGTATTTCTCTCTGTAAGCCATTCCCAAAACATCCTACCCAGACCCTTGCAAGTTCTGGGCTCAATTAATTACAAATTAAAACAATTTATTTTTTATTACATTAATTGGAGTTAATGGAATTAATGTTTCTTCCAGCAAACAAAAAATACAAAGAGCAAAAAAAAAAAAAAAACCCGACAGAGAAAACATTGAATAATTTATTTTTTTTTAAACAGAGGAACATTTCAGTTTAAAGTACTTGCCATACTTTTGACAATTAAATCCTTCTCTTCCTTGTTTACAACTAAAAACGCACATACTAGACTATCAGAATTTAAAGGCTCATTTAATAAAACTTCTATATTCTTTGAAAAAACGCTGCCTGAGTGTTACAGAGCTGGGCCATCCACTTAACATCGGGGCCGGAACACTCCTGCCCTCAGTCCTTTCCACTAACATCTTCCCTCCATTCTCACACACGGAGACTTTAGAAATGGCTTTTTTTCAATTCAGTTCCTTCTGAAAGGTAGAGTGGGAGTCGGGGAGGTAGGAGGATGCCAGAGTCAGGGTGGAGACAAAGCCTACAGATTTTGTATCCCAAAAGACAAAAGCCTCCAGGCCTAACGGGTAAAGCGGGTTTGTGTACTAGGAATACAACTGGTCTACACAGCAGGCTCTGCGACACCCCACTCCTCGGTGAATTACGGTGGAACTTCCATATAGCAGGTTGAGAGTGCAGGCTCCTCAGTTTTTGAGGGGAAGGCAGCGCCCCAACTGGTGTTTTTCCAGGAAGCGCTCCTTGAGTGCAGAGGAAAGGGGAGAAGAGAAGGCCAGGGGCTGGGCGTTTCATTCATTGCTCCTCTTTCTTCCCTCCCACCGTTCCCTCCTCCCCACCCCCTCCTAGATTTCTCTCCCCTTTTCCCGGTGCGAGTTTGACGTCGGTCTCCTGGATACCAGACAGCCAATCGCCTGATCAGTAAGGAAAAGCGTGGCCAATCAAGAGACGTTGCTACCTGTGAGTAATATTTTTAGCCGAGAGGGACGCCGGGTTCCACTCCCATGTAACTTCGTGTATTTCTCTGCCGCAGGTTGTGAAAAAGGGGCGCTTACCCTTCCCCCCTGCGTTCCTCTCTTTCCTCACTCCCTATTTACCCGTACGTATTTTAGCCGAAAGTCATCTTAAACGCACACCACAGGAAGGCAGCTTGTTTATTATATGTATTTATGCCAAAGTGGGGACTTGAAATACACGCGCGCGCGCACACAGATATTAGAGACGTACGCAATTTGGCACGGTGGCCTGGGTTGGAACATTTGGAATAAAATGTGATCGCCTTGCAGTCTCAAGCCACCCCCATGTCCGAGTGGCTGCCAGTCGCACGGGAAGGCTGATGTGGGATGCGGAGGCAGTTAAACTGTCACCTAGGCGGGAGGTGTGGCCGGTGGTCTCCCTTCCCCACCCCCAGCCCGGCACAGCAGCTTTGGGTTCTGCAGTTGCCACTCTCTGGGTGGCAGTTGGCCTAGGCCCCTGAAGTGATAAATATTCAATTAATCGGGTGTACGAGTCCCTGCCACAGTTCATCCTTTCCCTAGGCTCTCCCAGGTGCACAGGAGGCCGACTTGGTACTTGCACCGGAGTGGGATTTTTCGCGGCCAGTTCCATTCGGGTAGGGTATTTTTGGTAAACTCTCCCCTCCCTCTGGGGCCTTGGGTCTCCGCTCTTGTTCTCCCGTCACTTCGCCACCTGCTTCGCTCCCCTCCCCCCCTTCGGCCCGGTGCTCTCCCCCGACAGGGGGCGTCAGGCGCCCCACCCCCACCTCTGTCGCCCTCACTGGCAGGTCTCTCCACCAATCCCTTTCCAAATTTTCTCTTAATCCCGCCCATAACACTAGGTCGCCGGTTCATTGGCCACCCTGGAGCCCGGGGGTGTGGCCTTGCCTCCCCTGGTCTTCTGCCACCGGTCAGGACATGGGCAGGCGGGACTTGGCCAATGGCATCGGGGGGCAGGGCAGGGGCGGAGCCAGAGACGAGGGTCTCGGGTGCCGGGTGGGAGGGCCGGGAATGGCTACGCCGCCCCGAGCTGTGTGACGCGAGGCGGGCGCGCGCGCACCTTAAGGGAGGGGGATGGGGGCAGGGAGGAGAATATAAAACGAGAGGCGGGGCGCGCGCCGCGGCAGAAGGAGTGAAGCTCTGGCCCGGCGCGGAGTGGGTGCACTACGGGACGCTGGGCCGGGCACCGGGCTGTGAAAAGAAGTGAGCGCGCTCGCCTGACCCCCGTCCTCGCCACCCCGAGCCAGAAGGCGGCGAGCTCCTGAGGCCCGCGCCGAGGCCCTGGTCTTCCGCGCCCTCCGTCTGGCGACGTCGTCCTGCACTCAGCCTGCTGGTCGCTGCCGACCCTTCCTCGCCTCCGCCCTGCCACCCCTTTCTCCCGCCGGCGGCCGGGTCCGTAGTGAAGCAGCCCCGAGGCAGCCCGTAAGTACCGAGGGGCGACGGGCGGGGTCAGGAGGAGGAGGGGCTGCAGCCGCGTCGAGCCGCGACCCTCGGGCCTCGGGGACAGCGGCGTCGCGACCCGGGCGCGGAAAGGAGCGGCCCTGACACCCCGCCCGAGGTGGCTCCGAGGGGCCCCGGCGCGCCCGGGAGCCGGAGGCGGGGCCGGCCGGTGGGTCAGGCTCGGCCGGGGCCTGGGTGGGTGACCCGGGAAGGGCGGTCCGGGGCGAGCTGATGGGAATCGGGGGTTGGGGCGCAAGGAGGAGTGGCGAGCTGGAGCGGCACGCTGGGGTCCGCGGGACCGGTGGCAGCCGGGGAACCGGCGCTCCCCGGGGCTCTGGCCGGGTCCCAGGAGCCTCGCGGCGGGGGGGTGGGGGTGGAAAGCGGCGGGTCAGGTTACGGCGGGGGGAGGGGAGCGGCTGACCCGGTGCGGCGATCTGCCCGGTGCCGGGACGCGAGAGGTTGCTTTTCCATTTCCCGTGGTCTTCCTCCTCCTCGACTTGTACTCTTCCTTCGCCGCCGCCGCCTCCGCCTCCGCCTCCTCCTCCTCCTCCTCCTCCTCCTCCTCTTCTTCTTCTTGCTGCTGCTGCTGCTGTAGAGCTTGGGCTCCGAGGGCTGTGAGCAGAAATCTAATGAGACTCAACTGGCTGTTTATGTAATTCTTCACACTCCTGTCTTAAGGCGTTGCTTAGAACTACCTTCCGCCGAGCCTCAATTTCGCTCGACTGCACCTTCAAGCAATTTGGCTTAATCAGCTGCCTTTGCCGGCACTCAGGCTTTTGGCTTGAAAAGTGTAGTTTGGGGGCAGCCAGGGGATTCTTTTCCCTTTGTCACCACGAATATGGAAAATGGAACAGATGGATTAATACCAACTTGATTTTTAAATGTCCCTTTAAAAAAACCTCAGTGTACAAATAGATCCCCTTTGCAAATATCTTCTGTTTGCCCTTGATCTTTTCTTATCCCCACCCAGTGCTGATCCAGCAAACGTTTAAAGGTCGACCTTATCGTGCTCGCCTCTCCGGCTGTTCTCTTATCGTGAGGGAGGGAGGTGGTTTTGAAAATCAGAATAAAACTTAGAAACCCTGCACTTTAAACAGAACAATTCGTAGAGTTTTAAAATTAATTGTTCCTTTTGTTATACTTGCTGCCGAAGAGGTATTTTCAGATTTAGGAAAATACAAATTGAAAAGAAAAAAGCAGCGATGCTCAGTTATTACATTGTGTGCTTTTAATATATGTTTAAGTCCTCAACTATACAGAATAATTTGGTTCATAATTATCATTCACTGGGATAACAATTCATCTGGTATTTATTTATTTTGATTTTAGCATCTTGTACTTTGAAAATTAAAATAATTTCCCTAAGTTCTCAGATTCCAAAACCTTTAAATGTAGAGCAGATTTAAAGTGTATATCCAAAGAGAACTGAAATATAGGCTTCACGTCCAAATGGGTGACAACTTCCAAAGCTGGCACATACGTATGTGGAGGTGGGTGGTTGGGGATATAGATTACCGTGAACGTTCTTGTGAGGATTAGGAGGGCATAGTCTACTTATTGTTGAGATATTTCTCTTAGAACTGTGTTCAGAAACAAAGTAAACAGTTCAAAAAATATTGTCATAACTGTAAATCCTAAGTTTCCCCATGAGATTTTGAGCTTTAATAAACAATTTTTCTGTTGCATGTTCCTTTATTTTGTGCTGATTACTTTTTTCAGACTTTCTAACCTATTAGACTTTTTTCGCAAGTGTAATTACTTTGGGTAATAAAAGGTTGTGAGACACTTATCTTATTTGGACATGTTTGTTTTGTTTTTGTTTCTATTTTTCCTTTAAGGAACAAGGACCACTCAAGGTGAAGGATAATCTACTAATACCAGCACTTTGAATGAAAATTTGTTTTTCTGCCACAAACTGAACATCTTTTGTGTGTGTGTGTGTGGGGGGAGTTGAAACACAAATCTGACTTTGTGGCATAGCAGCTATGCAGCTTGAAATCCAAGTAGCACTAAATTTTATTATTTCATATTTGTACAATAAGCTTCCCAGGAGACGTGTCAACATTTTTGGTGAAGAGCTTGAAAGACTTCTTAAGAGGAAATATGAAGGGCACTGGTATCCTGAAAAGCCATACAAAGGATCAGGGTTTAGATGTATACACATAGGGGAGAAAGTGGACCCAGTGATTGAACAAGCATCCAAAGAGAGTGGTTTGGACATTGATGATGTTCGCAGCAATCTGCCGCAGGATCTTAGTGTTTGGATCGACCCATTTGAGGTTTCCTACCAAATTGGTGAAAAGGGACCAGTGAAAGTGCTTTATGTGGATGATAATAATGAAAATGGATGTGAGTTGGATAAGGAGATCAAAAACAGCTTTAACCCAGAGGCCCAGGTTTTCATGCCCATAAGTGACCCAGCCTCATCAGTGTCCAGCTCTCCATCACCTCCCTTTGGTCACTCTGCTGCTGTAAGCCCTACCTTCATGCCCCGGTCCACTCAGCCTTTAACCTTTACCACTGCCACTTTTGCTGCCACCAAATTCGGCTCTACCAAAATGAAGAATAGTGGCCGCAACAACAAAGTTGCACGTACTTCTCCCATCAACCTCGGCTTGAATGTGAATGACCTCTTGAAGCAGAAAGCCATCTCTTCCTCAATGCACTCTCTGTATGGGCTTGGCCTGGGTAGCCAGCAGCAGCCACAGCAACATCAGCAGCCATCTCAGCCGCCGCCACCACCGCCACCACCACAGCAGCAGCAACAGCAGAAAACCTCTGCTCTTTCTCCTAATGCCAAGGAATTTATTTTTCCTAATATGCAGGGTCAAGGTAGTAGTACCAATGGAATGTTCCCAGGTGACAGCCCCCTTAACCTCAGTCCTATCCAGTACAGTAATGCCTTTGATGTGTTTGCAGCCTATGGAGGCCTCAACGAGAAGTCTTTTGTAGATGGCTTGAATTTTAGCTTAAATAACATGCAGTATTCTAACCAGCAATTCCAGCCTGTTATGGCTAATTAAAAAAAGAAAATGTACAAGTTAAAATGCTTGGGCCCAAGGGGTTTTTTTTTTTTTACCTCCTTGAGATTTTTTTTTTTACGCTTATAGTAAGGATACATTCAAGCTTGGTTACAAAAATAAAACATGCATCATTTTTCATTTGCCAACCAAGCACAAAGTTATTTTATACTGACTGTATATTTTAAAGTATACTCTCAGATATGGCCTCTTACAGTATTTAAGATATAGCAAGGACATGGCTGATTTTTTTTTTATAAAAAAATTGGCACTAATAAGTGGGTTTATTGGTCTTTTCTAATTGTATAATTTAATTTAGTACAAAGTTTGTAAAATATCAGAGGATATATATATTGTTTCTACGACATGGTATTGCATTTATATCTTTTTACTACAGTGATCTGTGACAGCAGCAGCTTCATGTGGTATTTTTTTTACTGAAATTGTAAAATATCCATCTTAAAGACATCAACTATTCTAAAAATTGTGTACAGGATATTCCTTTAGTGGTGGAATTAAAATGTACGAATATTTGCTTTTTCAAAAAAATGTATTTTCTGTTAAAGGTTTAAAGATTTTTGCTATATATTATGGAAGAAAATGTAATCGTAAATATTAATTTTGTACCTATATTGTGCAATACTTGAAAAAACGGTATAAAAGTATTTTGAGTCAGTGTCTTACATGTTAAGAGGGACTGAAATAGTTTATATTAAGTTTGTATTAAAATTCTTTAAAATTAAAAAAGCTTATTGTGATCTTTTGTTTTTAAGCCTTTGCCAAAATCTACCTCTGGAGTTAGGATGTAAATGCTGGTCATGCAGAAAGGTCTGACTTACTGACTCACAAAGAATTAATGGAAAATAGTTGCTCTACTAGTGGACCAGATAGTAGTTTGCCATATAAAACTCCATAGCTACATCAGTGCTTGGGATGACTTAACTTTTTTAGCTTTTTCTTCAGTTCACATCTGTCTCCTCTGTGATAGGGATGGTATGCTAAGGCTAGTCAACTCTATAAATTTTAAAATGTGCTGTCATGCTGACCTCTAAATCACGATAAAATGAAAATCAATCATGTTATCTGAGAGGATTTATTTGAAATGTACATGGAGAGATAACTTTGGATCAGTTTTCTGTTTGTTCATGGGAAATAAATAGCCCACAAAACTTGCCTTGGACAAAAGCTGCTTGATCTAACTACTTAAAAAGATTTAGGTCTGTTTACTAAGCCTTACGCTTAAGTTTCAGTCATTCTCTATAGGTAGGGAATTTATGGTCAAAATTGTTTCAAGATGAGACAAGTTGGTAAACACTAGTATTTGTGAGCATTTTCCCAGCAAAATTTACATAGGTTTTTCTTTTTTTTTTTTTTGCAGCTGCTTAGCTAAACAACTGGGATGGGGGGAGTTAGGGATCATGATTAGCAGTTGATAATGTCAAATTGTAGTGGCTTATTAAAGATGGAGTTTTAAATGAGTTGAAGAGACAATTTTTAAGTAAAATGAGTCATTTCACTGTTCAAATGTTCATTGATGCAGTGTTAACATAGTATTGGTGAGAAAATTATCTTTTTTGGGAAAAAAATAGCTTTCTCTGTACTTTCATAGTAAGAAGCCAGCACTGTCTGGGTTACTAGTGAAATCAGTTTGGTCTAAATGAGAATTTTGGACACCCGTCTACAAAAACCTTTTGTCTATTACCCATGCAGTTCAGAGCAATAAAAAATTTTAAGGAAATAAGCACTGGAAAAAATAGAGCTAAGCTATCCCTTCAGCTCCATGGTGAGTCCTTTGTCCTTGAGTGGACAGAATGAGGCTATGAAGAAGTATAGGGATGGTGAACTGGCAGAGATCTGGTCTGCCAACACTATCAATTATGTGCTTTTGTGATCACAAAGTTTGAGTATTAGTGAACAAGAGTAAGCACTTGTTTCTAGACTAAAGTTGTGGGTTCAACTTTGGAAGAAAACTGCCTACTTTATAAATGACTCAACATACTTTTTCTGAAAATTAGAGTAAGACAAGTGGCCAGTAGATAAACAACAGAATTTGAAACAATCTGGAACACTGAATACATATATATTCAGATTTTAAATGATTGAGCTTAATGTAAAATACGAGTATTTTTCAGGTCTTAGGTGTGTATTGACAAATACCAGAATTTCATATGTGTATATTGGTTTGGTGTTTGAAAAGGACTAACTTAATTGGTTTCGGAAAAACAATTAGTTTGATTTGAACTTGGTGTCTTTGAGGGGTTTTAATCTTTTTTCTTAAGGAATGAACAAAGGATATTTTTTGTGTCCTGGCTCATTGGGGATGGAAATACTTAAGGTGCTTTTGTCTAGTATACCTTAAGAAAACTTAGATCTTAGTCTTAAATCTTTTGCCCCCACTGTGTCATCACACTTTTTTGACCTTCCGTGAGGAGACTATTTTGGCTGACAGTTTGATGAGTTATAACTTCTGTAAAGATACTGTAGCAGCCTGTGTATAGCCCTATCCTTGTGTCCAAAATGCTCCCTTATTGACTGCATACCTCATTGATGAGTAAGGGAGTTAATCAAAAAGTGGCTTTCTGGGTTTGGAATATTCCTTTACCATACTCATCTTTTGTAAAATCAGGTGTAAAATTTTTGAATAGCTTTAATCTAAGATGGCAAATACAGGCCTCCAGCCAAAATGCCTCTTTAAACGTAAGGATGCTATTTACTGTGGTTAGTGAATTTCTTAGCTTTTGATGATGAAACTAAAGGTGTCCCTGAATTTAGTATGTTTTTCTAATGTCTATTGGTGTTAATTTCATTATCACATACTTGTTGTATGTACTGGTATTTTTTTTAAAGATTTATTTTTTATTTATACATACAAGCTGGGGTACAGGCCAGAGGCGTGGGGCGGCGAGAGGGTTCACCAGAGACAGAGTGGGGAGCAGAACAGGCAGATCAGAAATACACTGCTGAGGGGAGCAGCGGGCAAGGCAGGAGAGGTCTGCCTCACCATGTGTGATTCTCCCTGGCCGGGCGTCGAACTCAAGTCGCTGCTTCCGACAGCTCCACAGCACAGCGCTTAACCACTGCGCCACCGGGGAGGCCCCAATGTGTACTGGTATTTTAATTGAGAGACAATGTAACACATTTTTAGCACTTTAGATTTAAAAATAAGTCACTTTAACAGAAAATAAAGTTTTTTTTTTTTGGACATACTGTAATAAAATGTTGAATACCTTCCTCCACACCCTTTCCCCGCACAAACAGAAAATAGCATAGACTTGGCACATCAAATCTGTCCTTGCTTGACTAGAATCCTTGCTTTTGTCAGAAGCAGGGTAACAATATTAGTGCAAGATCAAATTAATAAGAAAAAGTGTTACTACAATACTAGTATGTACAATTTCAATTGCTGAATAAAACCCATTATATTGTTTAGTGTACAAATCGATGCTTAGTGACTTTAACCCAGGAGATCACTTGGGATCAGAATTTTTCAGTCTTTCGTGTTGTATTAGGAAGATGTCTTCATGTTTAGAGGGCCTAGGATTAACACCTGTGTTATTTTTTGAAATTTGGAAAATTAGTGTAACATTTGTGTTTGTTGAAGCTATTTTTTTAATGTATTCATGTAGCACTATGTGCCAGTTTACAAAAGGGGGACTGAGACACAGAAAGCTTAACTCACCCACAGTTGTACGGCCAATAAGGGTAGAGCAAACGCTTTGCTTTATTCCCTCAGATTATTTGCTATTCTGATTTGGAGTCAGGGAATATGATTTGCTGCTTTTTTTTTTTTTTTGGATGTATTAGCTACATAGTACTCGTAGAATATATAAGTGTTTATGAGAAGAATCTGGTGGTAGACTCCTCAGCCTGCTCAGAAGTCATAATGATACTTTGAGAGAAAGACTTATTTTTCTGGTGGAGATAAGCTCGTCACTGGCTAATCTAGGAATGTTTTTAGCAATCATTAAGGATTATCAGTGTTCTGTTATGTTGCTTTTCTTAAATCAGTTGTTTAAATTATTTTTCTCATGTTTTCATGATTCTCTCAGGCTATGTAAAGACCATAGACTTAGTGGCCTCATTACATTTAGTGGCCCCATTACTTCTAAGTAAAATTGTAAACACGAACCTCTGTAGCTAATTCCACATTCCTATCTGTGGTGATTGATAAACACTATAAGAAAAGGCCAAGCAAGTTACCAAAATAATCTATAACTGTGTTTCTAGTACCTATCATTTGTTTTTTAGTTACTTTGAGAAGCTATCTTAAAGCATACCTTTGTAGTACATGATTTCTGTATATATAGATACTGTGATAGTCTTTTTGTTTAAAATTTAAAACAGAAAACCAGATCTCTTACTTCAAACTGGTTCTGAAAACCTCTCTTTAAAAAAACACATTTTGGTTTAAAATAAAAAGTCATTTTAGAAGCATCTGCTATTATTGATGAACTTACATTCCTTTTAGTGTTGCTCTCAGCTTTGAACATCTCAACTGCACAGTAAACAGAATAACCCACTTTAAAACTGCCTCAGATTTTCTGTAGTTTCTATGTGGGTTAAATTTTGTTATACTAAATACCTACTATTTAGGTTTTTGGGCTCATTAGAATTTACACCAAATGTTCCTGAACCCTTCACTGGGCTTTTGGAGGTTTAGATTGAGCTGAAAGTCTTGTCATTAATGAAATTTGACTTTTAAGTAATAAACCGCTATTAACCGTTCTCAATGTTTGAGTTTCAAGATAGATACTTCAGAAGACTTGCTTTATACATATAGACTCTTACAATTTGGCAAACTGTAGGGGGGAAAAAAACCATGTAATCAGAAGGTAGCTCATGTCTAGAGGCTATTGGAAATTATGGGTCTAATTCCTTCCGTAAGCACTTGGCTCAGATGACTGTTGCTTCATCTGTAAAATGGGCACAGTGATAATAATATGCTTAGGGAATTAAGAGGAACGAATCACTTTGCTATGAAGAGTAGTCAGTGAACTGACGGAACATGTATTCATAGGGACTTACAGTACTTGGGAGCCATGAAGTCCAGAATTTTACCCACATTTGTTGTCCTTTGAAATCAGAAAAGTAAATGAAGACCATAACTGTCTTTATTACAACATTCTGTCATCCATTCTGTTATTTGCATCAACAGACATTAAAATTCCCCAGTAACATCCTGAAAGCTATTCATGCTTCAGTAAGAAATACCACTGAGTTTGTACTTCTAGTTTTGAGGCACTGGTAAGGAAACCAGTGTTTCAGCATTCCTTTTCATACCATCCACAAATTAATTAAAACTCAATATACAAGTTGACTTTCCTTTTGGGAGCAACCAAAAATGTTTGCTAAAGTGTCCATGCTGTTGTGAAAAGTATTGAAACAGTTATTCCTATTTAAACAACACTGACTCAGAAATCAGATTAGTTAAAAGGTAGCTCTTGTGGGAGATGGTCATATGAATAATGGTGCTAAGCTTTATTTTAGTGCAGGTAGAAGAGGAGTTTTGCTTTACAGAAGGGAAAAACATTGAGGACTTGAGGACTTGGAAGGAAAAACACATTCCGTACTTTACTTCACCGATAAAGTATGACCAGTGTGCAGAACAGAGAACAGGTGTAAAATATTTTTAGACAAACCTTGGCATATATTGTAGGTCGCATCCTTTCTGTCTATACACTTTTCAAGTGTTTCAAAAATAATCATGGGAAAACCACGGTTTACAAAATGAGCTAGACATTGCTTTATGTTATTTTCTGTACTGAATGTTGAAGTCAAACACAAACTTCCTTCTCAGCCATCAGGTTGCAGCTATTTTTAAATGCTGGTTCTCCCCATGCCCTTCTACAGCTCTTGAGTCTCCTCTTCCTTAGTGCCACCGAGAGAGCTGGGAGATTGTGCTTCCATAGCCCCTTTTAGAGCATGAGGGCTGGGTTGTGATGATTCCCCAAAGCATACACTGCCTCAAAATACTTTTATACTTCCTCAAAGCTAGGGAGAAACATGACAAAAGCATGGGCATGGCATCAGTCTAGCTTTGGTTTCTAGTGAATGGATACAAGCTGATGGCTTCTGGATAGTAGAAGGAAATACTGGACACTTCTATCAGTTGGTTTAAGAAATGGAATCTTGGGCCCTATAGGTAATGTTCACAGGCCAGGTGCCCTGTCACACAGGTTCTGTAGTTCAGACACAGTTCCTTTTTGTTTTGAGCTAAATGCAGGTACTCCTTTCGGACGGCTTGGCACCCCTCCACCACCCATCCGCTCTCCTATTAAGGATGAAGGTTGTTTTGATTTGTAACCAGCACACCTGTTTATTTGGTTTTTTTAACTCTGATTATCCAGATCTGCCCGCTGCCCTCAGAATTCTTTCTTAAAAAGAAAAAAAAAAAGCAACTTGGTATTTTGTAAACTACCTGCCATTCAAAAGTTCTGTAGAGCCCTAGTGACTGACTTTCCGTGAACTCCTTTATATTTCCAGGAAAATCAGGGGGTCAGTTCAATGGTTAGGATACTTGCAGTCCCCCGGCAGCCTTTCTTAGAAACTAAGGTGTCACCAGAGGCCCTTTAACTAAAGACTTTGAGGACAACCTAGTTTTCACACAGCTATAAAGAATTTTAGTTGGGGAAATTTCATCTTTCTGAGTCTTCAAATAGATTGGAAGAGAGGAAGAAAGAAATTATTTTGTGACTCAGGAAGAAATGTTTTTTGGAAGAATACTCTGTTTATTCTCTGAACACAAAAATTCAAAGTACTTTTTGGGTTCTGTGTAGATGGATAGAGAGGTGGAAAGGTAAGACCTTATCTTCTCAGGAGTCTCTATCCAGGTAGAAGGAGGGTTAGGGTATTTCTCCTCTATCTACACTTCTTTCAAGGTCTGGGAAAGGTGAAAGAAAGAGAGGAAGTGTGTATGCACTGCCCTGGGACTTGTCCTGCAGATCGATTGGTTCCCCTTGCTGGGGTTTTGCAGACATCTGGAGACCCAGAAGTACCCCTAACCGGGGTGGATCACATTTTGTTGATGACTACTTGTTTCTTGCACACTTTGAGAGTGTGGGGGCTTCATGTGCCTTATATGCTGCCTATTTGATTTTACCACAAGGCTTAGGGAATCCAGAAGGAGTAACCACTCAGAAGCACAACAGTAATAACCAACACTGTAGATTTTCCTCTGCTCTAGATATTGTTCTAAGCACTGGGACATTTTTAACTCACTAAAATTTCATGAGAACCCTCTGAAGGTTGTGCTAATCCCCTCGTTTTCAAAGAAATAGAAGCAACGTGCTTGTGACAAAGTTAAAGCCAGTTGAACCGGGATTTGGATGGTAGAATTTCGTTTCCAAAGTCCACAGTCCTTAACCATTACGCTACACTGCTCCTTCGCTGACCTCAGTAGGAAGGCTTTATGAAAGAACTATACTTAATTATATAGGTGAAGTTACCTGAAATGCACTTTATGCCAAGTTTCCCTCCTGCATCCTCAGCATGGTCCTGTAAGTGCTTGTTTGCTCAGCAGCCCCAAACTCATTTTACTATCAGCCTTTGCCAGCACAGTGAGGAAATGGAAATGTGCCGCAAAGGCGCAGTGGGATAGGATATAAGTTTCAGGGCCATGTGCTGGCTTTATTTACAGCACTACCACTGTCTGGATAATAAGATTCTTCAGGAAGTAACTCTAGGCACTTGGATCCCTGAAGTCTTTGGTCCTAGGCTTTGCTGTGGTAGCAAAAGAGTGATGATGACTTAACCAGCGGCTCTGGGGACAGCTTCATTTAGGTCCCCAAAGGTCTCAAAGTCAGATATTTAAAATAACCCTTGTAGTCGTCACTCCACACATTCATTTAGCTTCCACAGGGTTAGGAATTGGTGATGTATACATACCTATAACCTTTCGAGAAGCTTACATTCTAGCAAAGGAGAAAACAAACCCAAGCAGTCATACACAGGAGAGATCAGAGCAAAAAAGGGAGACACTGGGCTGATAGGGGAGGAGTTATCAAGTCATGAAAATGGTCACCTGGGGAAGCCTGGGCTCCCTCAAATTCCAGTCCTGTTGGAGGAAAAACTTGATCCTGTTTTTTCCCCCATCTAATGTGCCCACAGTGGGCAGAATATGCTGCTAACCTTCAGGGGGAACCCTTGGAGGAAATCAGAACTATCAGTAGAAGCTCTGGCCCCAGCCCTTCACTCTGGGAGGAGCTGCTTTTGCCTTGCTTTTTTTTTTTTTTTTTTCCTTTGTTCCAAGCTTTGTACAGAAACAACCTGAGAGAGAGGTGGTTTGGAACTTTTTACCATCACTCTCAGGTGAGACGCACAAGATGGGGAAGAAGTCCAAGGGAAGAGATGATAGGGAGGGGAAGGTTATGCAAGAGGGATGGACCTAAGTCCTATCTTTCCCGGTTGTTGCAGTTGAATGCTTATCCTGGAAACCTCCTCGGGCTAGAAGCTCCCTCTAGGGGTCATCTAATTTGTTTTCCTACCTTTACGGACAAACTTTCTGTAATGATCAGGGTTCACAGCAGGTAGCATCCTGCCAGAAGCTGATGTCTTTGGAATGTGTATGTTCATTGCGCAAACTCACACAGTCCCAAATCATTCCCACTTGCCCTCATGACCACACTCTGGCCAAGGTAAGAGTCTTTTCAAAATTGAACTGCTCCATTTTCCAGTTTGGCTTTCTGGATGCTTACAGTATTTCTAGTTAGAGCATAAATCAAAGAATAAGGCTTTGGAGGGCAAGCATTATATGAATCTAAACTGGAAATTAACAGCCCCAAATAACTTTCCCCCTGGGTCCCTAACCCTAAGCAGTGTCCTTCCCTAGGCTCCCCTAAGCCTCCTTTGTGGCTGGGCACTCTGTCACCCACTGAAAACACTGCCCCAAGCCGGGGCTGCTCAGAGAGCATCACTACTCTGTACACAGTGTGGCTCGGCCTGTACATGAGTATCTGGTCCATGCCTCACCCCAACATCACCAGTAGGGACAGAGGTCCAGGCCCCACAGTTTTCTCTCCAGACTCTTTGATAACCGCTAAGAACTAAGTGAGGATGTTCTCTAATAGTATGGGGGCTTCATTAAGCCTCCAGATAAAATTTACTCACAGTAACCCCGAGCAAGAAAGAATATGGACTTTGGGGTCAGACTTCAAATTGAATCCCAACTCACCCTTGAATAGGTGCCCTGGTAAAGCTGTTCAGTCTCAGATTTCCTATCTGAAAATCCTACTTGTTATGGTTTGTGTGAGGATTATGTAAGATATATGAAGCATTAAACATAATCTTCCCCACATGGAATAATTTGAACTCTCTCTACACTTCTGTAGGAGGGGGCTTGAATCCTTAATCTCTCTCTCTCTGCCTCCCTCCCTCCCTCCCTCCCTCTCTCCCTCCTTTGCCTCTTCCTCCCTCCCTGTGACTTAACCTCAATGGTATATTCTCAGCCTACTTAGAGGAGGTCATTTGTCCTTAAACCTGCATTTTCGTGAGAATCTTAGGCAGAGAAACTTCCTGGTGTATTAGCAGGGAGAAGGGAGGAAGACAACTATACTCCACTGTTCTTCCATCTGTGGTGGAAGATGTCATATATGTGGTTAATGTACAGGCTTGGGGATCAACAGATGGAGCTCGGCTTGGTTTTCTGCTCAGCCATGGACCTTAGGCAAATTGTTTAGTCTCTCTGAGCCCCAGTTTCATCATCTCTAAAATAGATTATTAAATGGGAGTGAATAATATACACCTCACAGGGTTGTAAATATTTAATGAGGTAATGTATGTTGAGCACACATTAGGTGCTGTTAGCTATTAATAATGGAAATTGTTAACCCTGCCACCAGGGCACCCACCTCCTCTGAAGCCTGGTGTGGGGATGCGTCACCGTCTGTGTGAGGCGCACTGAAGCTGCTCACTGCTCTTCGTAACACGGCTTCTCCTCATGGTAGGGTCCCGGGGTGAAATGGTTGCTTGTGAAGATCGTGAGCTTTGTATCTGAGTTACTGGTCACACTTGGACCCTAAAACTATTTCGCCTTTTATTCTGTTGCCTTTTGTGGTACGTTGAGATGGACACGGGTCCTTAAAGTAAGGGATCGGTAAGCACTCATCTCCGTGCTCTGAGGTTTTGGAGCCAGGAATGAAAGCTGGAGAAATGTTCTCAGGGCCTGCAGGGAGTCACAGGCTTCCCACCTCTCCCCATTGCTATGCTTCGTCTCTGCTTGCTGGGTGCTTGGCCTCTCAAGTCTCATGGACTCTTCCTTTGCCAGCCCAGGAGGTTGCATGTGTTCTCCGTTGCTGTCCAAGGGGCCTGTTCTTGTCTCCCGGTGATTGTACAGTCCTGAGTACGAACATGCAACTGCCTTTTTTCCCAACCAACTGGAGTCACCAGGCTTCGGACTCACTGTCTCCGTAGAGGCATGATGGGTAGTTAGTCCATTTTACAGATAAAGCTACTGAAACACAGGTTAACTTAGGCAAAGTGCCCGCCACTGTTTGAATCCAGTCAGTTTGACCCAAGAGCTCATGCTCTTCCATGCCTAACCTTTCCTCACTGGCCCCTACCCTGGACACCAGGGAGATTTGGGGACCCTAAGGCATAAAATATTTGGTGCCTCTTTTTAAAGATTTATGCAATTCTAGTAGTAAGGAGCATAACAAAATAATCCTCCAGCTTTACTTCCATCGCTACTTCCATGCAAGAAACAAGATGACAGCTGCAGCAAAGGTGTCTCTGAAGAACTGTTGAGTCACTGGCCCCAAGAGACCGTGTTCCTACAAGGAGCACCACACCAGCTGTCACGGCTCTGTGCTGTGCATGAGTGGGCTAGGCCTCTTGTCCACTGTCTCCTTCCTACCAACAGTCCTCTCCATCACATTAGTTAAAAGTTGGGTCACCCATCTCATCTGTGTGCATGACTTGTGGGGTTGCTGTGTGTGGACTAAATTATATGCATCTTTAGGAAATCTGGGGTGTTGAGGAAGCCCCCAAGAAGTTTACTTGCATGAAGGCCTGCAAGTCTTCTGGGACAAAAGATGACGGGATTTCCAGGCTGAGATAGGCGTCCAGAGACAGTGGGATTGTTCCAAGAGCCCTTGTGACAATAAGGCCAATAAGACCCAAACCAAAAGCTGCTGAAAAACATTGGAACCCCTGGAGTCCTGGGCAGGGCAGAGCTTGGAATTAAAAGTCATTACAGATAGTCCTCCACCCTCCACAAGGCCTCTGTCAGAGAAAGCAAGAATTACAGGTTAATTCTTTATAACAAGGCTGTCCTATAGAATTTTCTGTGATGATGGAAACAGTCTGTGTTGTCCAATATAGTAGCCACTAGCCACATGAAATATGGCACTTGAAATTGTAGCCAGTGACACTGAACAATGGATTTTTAAATTTTTATTTCATTTGAATTCATTTACATGAATTCAGTACTAACTGTATTGCAGAGTATGGCTTGAATTGTTTTTAAGATTTATTTAGTTATGCATGCAAGAGGTGCGGGGGCTGCAGGGGTGGTGGTGAGAAGATTCACCAGACTCAGAGTGGGGAGCAGAACAGGCAGATCTACTGAAATACACTGTTGAGGGGAGCAGCAGGCGAGTCTCAAGAGAGGTCTGCTGCGCCATGTGGGTTAGCTCCCTGGCTGGGCATTGAACTTGGTGTGCAGAGGCTGCTGATAGCTTCATAGTGCTGAGACTTGACCTCTTGAGCTACCAGGGAGGCCAAATACGGTTTTATTAACCTCCCTGTAAAACCCTGGTACTCCCAGAGATCAGGGGCCAGTAAGATGTGCGGTTATGTGTGTTCAGAACTGCTGTTTGGGATCCTCAACTTTTAACTTCCATGGTGAAAATACATGTCACCCTGGAGAGGATATAGGCACTCAAGTCAGGTAGACCTGGGTTTGAATCTTGGCTTTTCCACTTATTAGCCCTTTTATCTTGGGCAAATTTCCTTTAAACATCTAGTGTTAGATTCAGCATCTGTAACACTGGGGAAATAATATACCAGTGGGGCAGCTCTTCCTCCTCAGGATCTGTAGGGTTCACGTCATTCATTCCACGGACCTGAGTGAACACACTCTGGGCCATGTCTGATGCTGGACACAGATATGGGTAGAGCACACATCATCTCTCCCTCCTGAATGTTGTGGCCTGGGGTGGGGTCTGTCAAGTGGTGAAGAGTGAAATATCTAACAACCTCACAGGGTTGTGAGGCTCACACTGGACAATATACATAAGGAGTCTGAATCAGAATCCTTTGTACTCATATGTCCATCCCCTTCCTCTGGCTCTGTGCTTCTCTTCTGCCAAGAGTCCTTGGGTTACCCTGGGACCCCCTCTTCACTTCCTAGCTGTCCCCACAGAGGTTGTCAACAAGCTCTGGCAGAACTGGATGTATCCCTCACCCCAAGGCTGAAAACAAATGATCAGGATGGGTGCGTGGTCTTCCTGCCAGGCTTCTAGCTGTACCTTCAAGAGTTGGAAGGGGCAGGAAACACCCAGTGCCCTGACAAACATGCTGTTTTCCCCTCATCTGAGTGGGATAAAGGCAGTCAGGAGGTTGCTGGAGACCCAAAATCCAGAGTTCCATATCCCAGGATAATTTGGGATGTGGACACAGAGATTCACTCCTGACCTTGAAATAGAAGTGCTGGGTCTCCCTGGTGGCGCAGTGGTTGAGCGCTGCGCTGTGGCGTTCGACACCCAGCCAGGGAGAATCCCACATGGTGCAGCAGACCTCTCCTGCCTCGCCCGCTGCTCCCCTCAGCAGTGTATTTCTGATCTGCCTGTTCTGCTCCCCACTCTGTCTCTGGTGAACCCTCTCACTGCCCCACGCCTCTGGCCTGTACCCCAGCTTGTATGCATAAATAAATAAATCTTTATTAAAAAAAAAGAAATAGAAGTGCTGAGGGGCTCAGGAGTCAGAGCGGCGGGAAGGAGAGGGGTGGCCGGCTTGTCCGCCTGCCTGCCTACCCTGTCCCTCAGGAGAACCAGCTGGAGGGCTATTCTTTCTTTATTCTGACACCGTCAGAGAGAGAGGAGTGTCACTTGACCTCAGGGCACATTCCAGAATGAGGCCACAGCCAAGAATAGGACCCAGGAACCCTGCCACCCATCCTGCCTATATTAATCACACATTCCCAGAGCAGGAGGGAGACTTCAAACTCCTTGGGAGGTGGGAGGAGGAGGAGGAGACAGAATCAGGAAGCGGAGCTGTGAAAAAGGAGGGAAGACCCCCCCCCCAGAGCAGCGCTTTCAGTCTTGCCACAGTCTAGTGCAAGGAACCTTCTCATCCAACAAACCCAGCATGCGCTCCCCTCGACCTCCACGGTCCCTAAGCATGGTTCTGGCCTGGGGTAGGTGCATGCGTGGAGGGAGACAGGGTCTTGCAGTGTTTTGCCGCTTGGGGGACAGTGGAAGCTTCCCACAGGAGCTGAGTCTTGAAGGATGAGTAGGTACAGAGCGAATGTCTTGTTCAGGAATCTAGGGCACGGCTGCTTATGTGTGTGTCAGGAACGTGTCACGTGGTGAGGTCGTAAGCCAACCCTGGGAGGTGTGTGTGACGGGAGGCAGGCTCTCTGGAGATATTTGAGATCGTGGTGGGATTCCACACTGTCCAGGCCAGAGGTGTGTGTGTGTGTGTGTGTGTGTGCGCGCGCGTCTGTCACTCTAGGAGAAACATTAGCTTTAAAAGCTCTGAAATCAGACAGCCTGGGGTCAAATCTTGGCTCTGCCACTTGGCCACTGGCTGATCTTGGGCCAGGTTCTTTCTCCTCTAGCCTGTTTTCCCGCCTACGGAATAGTACACTTGTCTCATACAGTTGTGATGGATACGACAGGAGGTGACCTCTGTGCCTACTACATAGTAAGCGCTCACTCTGCCGGTATGGTCACAGCTTAGCTGGACAGGGGGCTTTCTCCCCAGCCTGCGGAAACTGCCATGTGGCTATGTGTATCCCTCCTGCTCTCTGGCCCCGCTGTCCAGGGGTGACATCAGACTACCGAGCAGCTGGCCAGACAATGGGGCAGAGTGTCCTCCGTGGCTGGAGGTGCTGGGGGAGGCAGGGCGTGGAAAAAGCCAAGCTGCCTTGCTCCACAGGCCGAGGCTGGTGCAGAGAAGGCCGCACCAGGCCAGCCCTCAGAAGAGGCAGACAGAGAGAAGGACTGGGGGAGAGGAGAGGTAGGGAGGGGGAGCCAACTACTGCAACAGAGGAAGAGTGGGTGCGTGTAGACAGACAGCAGTGAATCTAGCGGGCCGGAAGGAGTGCTCTGTCTTACTGTGTGCTGCGCCCCAGGCTGTACCAAATCTCCAGCCTGGGTGGGGTGAATCCCAGCCTCTCCGCACCCAGACCCCGGGAACCCAGTCCAACCTCTACTGAGCACCTGCTTGGTGTCAGGTATTACATACGCCTGGGGTAACAGAGGTCAGAGACAGGCTTAAATAGCATGTAGGAGCTCTGCAGTTGTAATCAATTCTAGATCACCCATTCCCTAAGTGCCCCTGTTTTCTGAACCTCAAAGCAACCTTTGTGGGGTGATCAATTTGGACGTGTTCTGACTGCACATTAAAAGCCACGTGGTCACTGATCTTGTGAAAACAGCCCTGGAAGGATGAGGAGGACTTTGGGGCCTTGGGACCTCGCCGGGGCCAAGGAGCTGCTGAGGGCAGGGAGGGGCCCTGGGGCAGCACCCCTGTCAGGCTGCTTCCTAGACTCCCGAAGGTTAGTAGGGTTGAGTCCCCCAGATCTCCGTAAAGTGCGCTCACTACCTCTGTGCTATGGAGGGGGAAGCCAAGGCTCGGAGAGGGAAGGGCAGGGCCCAAGCAGACCTAGTGGGGCCTGCCCGCTCCCCGGGCTTCCTCTGCAACGCGGGCTGGGCTGCGGCAGGGACCCTGGGCCGGGGCAGTGGGTGAGCGGGGAGTCCTGAGCTGAGACTCCCCCGAACTGGGCGTGTGCGCTCCACCAGGGAAGCAGAAAGTGGCTTGGGGGCTGGGGCGGTGACAGGGCCCCTCCCACGGTCCCCTCAGGCTCCAAGTCTCAGCCACGGAAGAGACACAGTAGAATGACCCCAGCCTCTCAGAGCGGGGAGCATGGTCCTCACACGCTTGTCCGTGGGGAGTGGGCAGCCACACCTTCTCGATGGCTAAGCTTTGTGCTCGGTGGTCTCCCGGTGACCCGAGAAGCGTCCTCCCCTCTGGCGCTCTTCTCTTCCTGTCTTCCTGATCACAGGAGTATCTCTAAGGAGGGACTGGCCGGGCTGGGCCTAAATCCCTCCTTGGGCTGTGGGCCGGAGGACCAGGGGCACGCACAGGGGAGAGGGTCTCGAGCTAGCTGGCTCCCAGCTGGGCACAGGCTGCGCAGTGGGCAGTGGGTGTAGGCTGCTTCTGAACACCTCCCAGGGGAGGGGCGCACCCGAGGCCCAGGTGCTGCTGCCCCATCCTGAGCATATCCAGGGCTTCCTCACCAGCGGTCCCGCGGAGTCACGGCCGGTCAGCATCCCCAGCCCTGCCGCCTGCTCTCCCCTCCGCCTGTGTCTGCTAAACCGACACCCTCAGTGTGGGGTCTGGACTCTGCGCCTGGCCCGGCTGTCACCGTGGGTGGGGCACTGAGACACAGGGCAGGACACCTGCGTCTTGCCTTCCTGCCTCTGCGCTCTCGGGTAAGTCGCCTCACTGGTCTGGCCTCGTCCTGGGTCTAGTTCACAGAGCCGTGGTGAAGGCCAGTTAAAGGGTCCGGGAGCTGCTTGGCGTGGCTGGTGAGACTGCTCTCCCGCAGGGTCGTCAGATTACACTGCCCAACACCACCCCATTAGCCCAAAGAAATCACACAAGAAGGCCCGTCGATACTATGAGCTTTTAATTGGTGTATTCTTCCCTGCATTTAAGGAAGAAGAAACAAGGATACCCCTTATGACCTTCAGCTTTGGAGGGGCATGGACAGAATGAAGGACTGAGGGACTGGGGGCAAATGTAGAGCTGACAGCGGGTTCCCAAGTCCTCTACCTCGTAGTAGGGTGGCTTGACCTGCACAGAAAGTCCAGGAACAAAAAGTCAACAACAACCTGCCACATTCCCAAAGCTGCCCTCCCAGGCCTCACCTGGAGCTTCCCGCCCGTCCCTGCCGCTCCTGAGGCCACCACCAGATGGGAGCATCGAGCAACATTCTTTTCCTTCCCGAGCAGCCTCCTCTCCTCCCTCCTTTCTTATCCTTCACCAACCCGTTTCACCACCTGTTTTTTTACTCCCTTTATTTCCTTTCCTAAATCAGATCCTGGGGCTTCGATCTGCTTGATATCCAAGGAAGCCAGTGGGAGATAAAATGGGACCCCCTGACGGCTCTGGGAGGGCCAGCCGCGGTTCTGCTTCTGGACATTTTGCGTTCAGGCACTACAGGCGGGGCAGCGGCTAACGTCTCCGTGGTCCTAGCACACAGTCAGTGCTCAGAACATGTCCATCATGACCGAATCAATAAACCAGCCAATGACGCTAAGGAGAAGAACCAAGGTTTGTGCTGGTGCCATGGTGGCCTCAGAGACACCAGCTAACCTCCACCCAAAGGCGCCTTCCCGGCAGCCTCACTCAGGGCCGGCTGTGTGCTGGGCTGGACCGTGCATCTGCTCCCCACCTGCTACACCCCTAGCATGAAGTGGTGTTAGCTCATGGTGCTCTAGGGGTCCTCCCTGCCTCTCCAGCCACCCCTTTGGCAAACCAGCTCACTCCACGCAGTCACTGCGTTTACCCCCCTGGCCAGGGGATGGTGGCCTGGAGAGCCAAGGGAGGGGTGTGGCCCGAAAAAAGGATGCTGAGGCCCACACAGATCAGACCCCAGGGATAACCTACAGGTCTCTATTGACTTCTTTTGTCTCCCTAAGCTAAAAAAAGATGTTCCTTATTGAACCCAGAGACTGGAAGCTGATCTAAGACCTTCTGTTGACTTTTTCTGAGGCATTGACTGATGTCACCCTGCTGGCCTAAGACTGTCTAACCTGACCTTGCCCAGTTTGCGGAATGAGGGGCATTCGGGGTGGGGAGGTAGCAGAGGGGGGAGAGGGGAGTGGAGAGGGAGGGGGCTCAGTGTACGCCCAGAAACTCCTTGAGGACGTCACAGGTCTTCTTGTGCATGACCTCCCGCAGCTTCCTGACCCTCCGGGTGCTTGAGGCCCCCACGAAGCTGTCGGGCCGCAGCATGGCCATGCCGCCGTCCACCTCGCCCATGATGATGAGCGGCGTCTCGCCCACCGTCACGTTGGGGCAGGGGCAGCTCCAGTCCACATGGAGAAGAGTGACCTCCAGCGGCTCCCGGCCCAGGAACTTGAGGCCCATCTTCTCATCCTTTAGGACCTCATCCACGGTCACCAGGGCACGTCCCGAGTCTGGTTCCTCGGTCAGCTCAGAGACCCGGCCCAGGATGACAAAGTCACTCCTGCAGAAGCTGGTCACAAGCTTCTGCCTTGGCTTGCAGGCCCGGCAGCGCTGGTTCCCGCGGGGGAAAGGACAGGACTCCTCGCAGGCCTCACGGCTCTCAAAGTTGTTGCCATTGCCCTCGCAGCCACCATAGACAAAGGACTGGCACTGGCCTGTCTGGCTGTTGTAGGCCCAGCGAGGCGCATAGGCCTTGCAGGGCCCCTGCAGGGCTGGCAGACTGCACACGGCCAGCGGCCCGCTCATGCAGGCCAGCATGCAGGCCTCGTAGGTCTCAAAGTGGTTGCGGTTGCGGTGGCAGTGGCCAAAGGTGAAGGTGAGGCAGGTGTTGGCCTGGGCATCGAAGTGCCAGCGGGTCTGCTCCTCGCCACAATCCTCACTGTCAGGGGGCTTCAGACACTCAGCCGGGGGGAAAGCCGTGCCGTTGGGGCCGCTCTCTGCCGTGGCTGCCACTTGGCCACCCCTGACCACAGACAGCGGGAAGTCAGCCCGCAGGACCCCGGCAGCATTCCAGGCCGTGCAGGTGTAGATCCCAGCATCCTGGGGCTGGGCGTTGTAGATGACCAGCTGGGCGATGTTGGTGACCACCACGTTGCCGCGCACGTGGTTGGGCCGCATGACCACGTTCTCCCGGTCCTCCAGCTGCTTCTCCCAGGTGACCTCGGGCCGGGGCCGGCCCACCACATCGCAGAGGAAGCTCACCGTCTCACCCGTGGTGACCGACTGGTGCACAGGGTGGTTGAGCAGAGCTGGGGCCGCCATGTCCGGTCCAGGGGTCTCTGGGGAGGCCGTAGTGGGACGCACGGTGGTCTCAGGCGGCGGGGGACTGGTGTTGGGCCAGGTGAAGTGGTAGCGGCAAGTGACAACGGCCAGCGTGATGCCCTTGGAACAGGCCTCAGCGTCCATGTAGCAGCGGTTATAGTAGGTGAGGCCGTCCGAGGCGCAGGTGAAACTGGGCTCCTTCTCACAGCGATCTTTGCACTTACACACGGGCTGGCCGTCCCAGATGTCACACTCGGATCCCTGCTGCAGGCACATGAAGTGGTCACACGTGGCCTCCTTGGGCATGCCCACAGGACCCTTCTTCCCTCTCACGTCCATGTAGCGGGCTGCCACACAGCTCCTGGTCCCACACACGTTGGGGCAGCACTTCTCGTAGGTCTCACACTCCTGGGGAGAGCCAAATGAGAGGCCTGAGCAGGCAGGAGGAAGACAGCAGGGGCTTCCCAGCCACCCCCGCAGAGCCTATATGTGCTCACCACCTACCATGGATAAAACATTTTGAAATGTTTTACACCAGCCGTTTGCCAGGCCCGCTCCTAAGGACCTTCACATCTGCCAGCTTTTTTAGAGCCCATCGCAGCCTGTGAGCTGGGGCACAGACATTATCCTCACTTCACAGGGGACGATAACCGCGGCACAGAGATTAGGTAGCTTGCCTGGCAGGCAGGCCACAGATGGACTGGCACTGAACAGATAGATGAGACTGCAGAGACTCGGACAGGCGATTCCCGGGTGCACAGAGGTGCGCGTGGCAGGGAAATGCAGGCTCCGGGAGGGTGGGGTTCTGAGAAGGGGTTTCCCCTTCCACGTCATGTAGTTACCATGAATAAGTTCTAGGTTGGAATAACCGAGCATGCCTTTTTTTTTTTTTTTTTAAGATTTATTTTATTTATACACACAAGCTGGGGTACAGGCCAGAGGTGTGGGGCGGCGAGAGGGTTCACCAGAGACAGAGCGGGGAGCAGAACAGGCAGATCAGAACTACACTGCTGAGGGGAGCAGCGGGCGAGGCAGGAGAGGTCTGCCTCGCCATGTGGGATTCTCCCCGGCCGGGAGTCGAACTCGCGTCACCGCTGCCGACAGCTCCACAGCGCAGCGCTCAACAACTGCGCCACCGGGGAGGCCGAGCTTGCCTTTTTGACTGCCTTTTCCATTGATATGAGGGTGCCCTGGCCAAATGAAAGAGGTCACCCCAAATGCTAAGAAGGGATATTCTAGCACCAGCGGGACAGCGAGGCAAGGCTGTCCGCATGCGGGAACAGCGTGCTGAGGAGAACCCACATTCACCCAAAGCCGAGGGGCGCGCAGGCGGGGCAGGCCCGGGCGCTCAGCTCCCGCACGCACGACCTTCATGGGGGAAGCAACAAGGAAGAGCGCCCCCTGGTGTGGCGAAGCCGTCGGCTAGGCCGTCGGCGATGGCTTTCCAGGCGGTAATTCCCTCTGATTCTCTGTGGAGCCAGGAGGCATTAGTTTAATTCCTCGAAATTAGCAACATGCTCAGGGACCGGCATAAACAAGGGTTTCACGTGGCGCTTTCGACAATGACACATCTTGCCACTGGGCAGGCGGGCAGCCCTCTTAATCCTCCACTCTGGTAGTAGCTCTGAGCTGCTCCCCACTAGGGCTGGCCTCTTGTGGCTCTGACTTTTATTTCAGCCTCTCTGACATTCCACATCAGCTAAGGGGGGGAATAGCCCCACCCGGGCGGGGTGAGGCCTGCCTGCCTGCCTGAGGCCTTGTTTACTGTTTTCCCCCTCTCGGATCCGAATGGGGACTTTGTTTTGCAGCCCTTGCTTGGCATAGGCTGCTAGGCCACACCAGAGGAGGCTCTGGGACAGAGATGGGCAGACCTCAGCCTGAGGGTCTGAGCAAGAGCGCCCCCAGGGGGCTGAGGGCGGGAGGGCCTGCCCCCAGCCTGAGGGTCACTCAGTTCCTTAAGAGGCACTGGCCTAGGGAGCTTCTTCAGCACTTGGAGGACCATGAAAGGCTGGGTCCCCAGGGACCAGGGAGAAGCTATTTCTGGGCACAGAAAACCAAGTTCTGGTTAAAAACCGGAATGCACCCCTAGGCCAAATGACTCCTCAGTCCATGCAGTTGCTTCTGACACAAAATCAGTCAGTGTCACTGTCTCCAGCCCCCATGAGCTTCACCAGGCCGGCCTGTGCCCGAGAAACAGGCTTCTCTGCAAGTGTAACCAGCTAGCTGCATGGCCTTAGCTGGACAGGGCAGTCTGCCACCCTTCCCCTCTCCAGATCGCCCTTTCCTCGGCATCACCATCCCTCCCTGGCAGCATCTGGGCTGAGAACGGCTCTGCGAGCAGAGAGCACCTCTCCAGGCCCTCCTGTGCTCCCCTGCAGGTGACGTGCATTGACTTGGCGGAGGGAGCACTAGGGTCACGCACATTCCCTGGTGACTCCTAGCCCAGCTGCGCCCCGAGCCCCAGGGAGATGCCAGGCCCCAGCGAAGCTTCCCCCACCCGGGGAGTGGCAGGGATGGCCCTGGGATTCGAGACCTGGAAGAGAAGGATCCGAGAGCCAGGCCTGTGCTGCTTGTGCTGGCTGTTCTGTGAGGGCAGAGGGAGGCCCCCGGGGCCGCCTCAGGGAACCTACAGAGTGATGCGGAGCTGTTCCTGCCCACTGTCCCTGGCAGCCTGGTCGCTCCCAGGGTCGGGGCCCAAGCTGTTGGGGACGTGGTCTGGAGGCCGGATGAAGTCAGCTTTGTTGTCAGATCACGTGAGTTCCCGCCCTCCCACCCTCGGCTGTGGGGCTGTTCACGGCTCAGCCCTGGCGCCACCCTCACCTGTGGCCAAGCTGTGAGAGGTCATGGGGGTGTGCCTGGCCCAGCGCAGACACAGAGCAACCCTCAGTGAGACAGGAGTCGGGGCCAGCTGGTGCCCGTAGACTTGAATATCACACCTGCCTCTTCCTCCAGGCCTCACACCCTCTTTATCTCCACGTGGCTCAAGTTCCTCCACGTTCCTGGACCCTGCAGGGGCACTCCCGAGTGCCCCCACACCACGGCTCCCGTCTCCCTCACACACTCACGTGGTGCGGCCGGGCTTCCGGATCCCCACTCACCTGGTCCGTCTCACACTCCCGCTTGCAGGTGCTCTGGGCATCCACCCAGAGGTTGGGGTTCATGTCATTGGGGCAGATGCCAGCATGGGAATAGCGGATGGGTGGCAGTGCCAGGCCTCTCGGGGGCACCCCGAGCAGCAGCAGCAGTGCAGCCACCTGCCCCCAGCGGGGCCAGAACCGGTGGCATCCCGGGCCCCACATGGTGCAGCCTGTGAAGGCGGAGACCTCCCTGCGACACGGGGCTGGGGGCCCAGCTGGGCCTTCTCCTCCTCAGGGGCTGCAGACACCTGCCCTCTCCCCCCGCCCCAGCAGGCTTCCTCCTGCTGCTGAGGCTGCTGAGGCTGCCTCGGAGCCTCCACCAAGTCCGTGGAGCCCGCTGGGCCGTGCGGCTTCAGATGGAAGAAAGGTCTCTGCGAGGAGCTCCCTCTCCTGAGTGCGCGGGGAGAGGGGCCGCGGCGGGGGCCCAGCCTGGATTTATATCCTGGGCACGCCACCCGAGTGGGAGCGGGCTAACCTGATGCCTGTCACAGGCGGGCTGCTGGCTCCTCTGTCCCGTGGCTGATCACAGACTTGTTGCAGAAGGGGGAAAAAAAAAGCTGGAAGCAGTTTAGGCGGCGTATCTGGCACGGTGGGACACCTGCTTGTTTTTGACTCCAGGAGGCCTTTAACCCCTTCAAGGGCCAGAAATGGCATGTGCTTTGGGGGGAGCTGGCTCCAGGACACGCAAGCTCACTGTAAAGGAGGGATTTGTTCCCCTTTCCCCTCCTCCCCGGCCTGGGCCCCCTCCTCCCCTTTGGCCACCTCTGAAGAACACACAATCGCTTGTTACAGGGAGGGACCTGCAGCCGCAGGGTTAGCATCGCCCGGCCTGATAGTACATTTGAGAGCAAATGATGTGGAAAAACAACAAGTTCACGGCCATTCCAGGGCGGGCCTGAGCAGCGCTGTGCTGTGCAAGCGACTCCCCCCACCGGCACCAGGCACCGGCACCTTTGGGGGGTGCCACATGGACAGCTCCCTGTGGCTCTGTCCCTGGCAGTTTGCATCTCAAGTTCCAACTTCGGTGAATTTTCCCCAAATCATTCCAGAGACACATACCAGATATGCTCCAGCTCCCCCGCTGCCACGGCGAATACATTCCTTGCTCCTCAACTGACACACTGTCCGCTCCAAGAAAACCGACGCGGTAAGCGTGTCCGCCACGGCGCTGGACAGCTAAGGGCCATGGGGGCTGCTCCTCAGAGAGCCCTGCGCCACCGTGGCCTCCTTTCCCTCCACTCTACGCAGGGGAGGGTTCAGGCTTGGAGAGGAAAGGTGACCTGCCCAAGGCCGTGAGCAGTGACAGTGGTGACGCGAGGTTTACTGGGCTCAGCACCTGTGCTGGCTCCTGTGATGCCAGGTGCAGCCTCACAGCAAACTGCACCTTCATCCTGGAGTTGAGTGAAGAACGCACAGAGAGGCCAAGCAACCTGCCCATGTCACCCAGCTCTGGGACCCAGCTGCTGACGAGAGGAAACAGGGACGCCAGCTTATGGAGTGTGGTAGGGACCTTTGGGAACAACCCCGCCCCCACCCATCTGCAGAACTCTGTCACGGTCCAGGACCAGGAGAAGAAGCAGCCAGGAGGTGGGGGGGATTGCTCTCCTGTTTGGCAGGAAATGGCTCATATCACGAATGCCACTGAAGAGTGGATGTGAGGGTTTGTGGGTGGGTCGCTCCGCGCCCCAGGAGAGGGGGGCGGGGCACAGATTCCCAGAAGAGACGGTGTACCTTTCCAAGGCCACACCACAGAGGATTTGGGGGCCAGGGAGAGTAGATGTGGCAGGCAAAGCACACATCAGTCAGAAGGGACCTCAGGGTCCCCAGCAGTGCCCTCATTTGACAGCTGGGGAAACTGAGTCCTGAGCCCAGGCCCCTCCTTTCTGGGCTCACTGGTCCCTTCAGGGCTCGAACTCACCCTCTAATTGGACTGGAAAGAGGTCGCACCGGCTTGCCCACCCCACAGACTCCTCTCTGCCTTGGGGCGGCGCGCTGCCTTCGCCCAACTTGAGCCAGTCCCTCCCCCTGAGCAGTCAGCTTGTGGGATCTGTCTCTTCTGCTTATGTCAAAGAGCTAATGAAGGGTGTCAGATCCTGATCCCCTAAATTATTGGAATAAACTTCCCTCCGAGGCTGGTCCCGGTAATGAAGCCAGACAGCGGGCAACACCGGCTGCTTTGAATTCCCTGTAATTTCATAAACCCGGGTTGCAGCTGCTCGAGCAGGGACTCAGCACCGCGCCAGCCCAGCCTGCTTGTGCAACCTCCTTTGATATCACAAAGGGAAATGGACAGTGACACATTTCCAGGCAGGACTTAGAGAACTGTCACAGTCCCATTACATGAGGACAAGTAGTAGGGAGAGGAGGCAGGTTCTGGGGAGCCACTTGAGACTATTAGAGGGAGGGGCAGGAGGCGGGAGGGGCACAGACGAGTGGGGGAGGGGTGGCCAGAGAGGGGAGGGCTGCTCACTCGGGTGATGGGGTTGGTGGAGTTGATGGAGAGAGCCCTCCGCCCGCCCAGCTCCGGCCTCTCCCTCCCGGGCCCCATCCCTGGCCACCCCGTTCCAAGAACTCTCAAAACAGCACTGGGGAAAAAGGGGCCCTAGAACACCCGCTCTCCCTCTCAGTCTTTCCAAGTCTCCCACCAAAACACGGCTCAGAATAATAAATAACATCTGATGAGGGCTCGGAGCCACACAGCGTTTTCACCTACATCCTCACCACTGACCCTCTGGCCGGCTCGGGGGAGCTCTCGGGCTGGTGCTGTGGACTTCCCGGTGCTGGAAGGAAACCGAGTCACAGAGAGGTTAGGCTGGGGTGCCCCGGCCCTCAGCTTAATGGTCTCCCCTCCCAGAACCCCATCTTGTGCTCTTTACACAGTCCTGAGCGAGTTTCCAGCCCCTCCAGAAAGGCCCCCGCTGGCCGCCCTGCCAGACGGCCTTGTTTATAAGCCATTCTGGGAAGCTTTGAAGTCTCCTCCTTCGGCCCCTCCCTCCCTGAGATCCTGGGCCCTGGCTCCTGCTGACTGTCTCCCTCACATTCCCTCTGATGGGTGGTGTGGACCCCACCCTCACCCAACAAGGGCTCAGCCACCCACTCCCAACAGCCACCTCCCCTCCCCCACCGCTGGCCTCTGGGGAAGAGCCTGGGCTAGTTCTCCTGAGCAGCCCCTGATCTTGGAGGTC
Organism: Scalopus aquaticus; assembly: GCA_004024925.1. Lineage (NCBI taxonomy): Eukaryota > Metazoa > Chordata > Mammalia > Eulipotyphla > Talpidae > Scalopus > Scalopus aquaticus. The sequence continues at coordinate 19,546 of PVIJ01005936.1, read as the reverse complement.
TCCCTGCCTTTTCCCCTCCCCAGGACGCTGGACACCTCTCTGTCAGAAAGAGGTGCTGACGCGGCCTCGGAAGAGCAGAGTGCCCTGGCGCCCAGCACTGTCAGCAGCTAGAGGGACCATGGACCCATCGCACCCTCCAGGATGGGTTCCAGGCCTACTGGGAGGCAGCTGCAGAAAGTCACCCTGGACTCTGAACTCTGGGTGACCTTTGACCTCACCGTCACCCTTAGCATAACAACTCCTGAGCCACCAGGGCCTTGACAGGACAACATAGCTGTCGCCATTTCCCAAATCGGTCAGCCCTCTTCCCTCCAGAGACTTCAGCCACACACGTGGTGGGGACACAGAGGCCCACAGAGACCCAAGCCGCTCACACACAGAACTGGCTTCTGACCTCTCAAAGCATCTCCCTCTTTCCCGCCTTGTTTTGATAAAGCACCTACTATGTGCTTTCTGGTCTCCACCAGAAAGCCAAAAACACGTAAGAAGAATTGACACTGTCTTGGGGGGTCCTTGCAAGGACTGGGGAGCAGGGAGGAGGGAGAGGCCCGGGATGCTGTGGCACAGAGTGTTTGTGATGTAGGCTGGGTCTCGAAGCCTGAACAGAAGTCCACAAAACAAAGGTGGCTTTCTATACTTCTCCTTGGAAAAACCCAGAAAGGCACCATCTCCACTGGAAGTCCTTCCTCGGGGCCCAGGCCTCTGGGAAGGGGAGGTAAGAGCCAAGTCCGTAGGTTTAGGAGACCGGGAGGGGTGAGAGCGGCAGGTCGTGTTCCCTCCTGACACAGCCCAGCAGAGTCGGGCCTTCCGCCCACTCTGGCCCACCCTTTGTGGGCCCCTTACCTGAGGCAGCTGTGCTTTCTCCCAAATTCATGGGGAGATCAACCCTTTGGGAGCCTCCCCGCCCTGATCCTCGTCATTTAAACATATGCGGGGAGGAGGAAGGTCTAGAGGAGCAGGGATTGGGGAAGACGGAGAGGGACGGCCTCAGCGAGGGAGCTCAGAAGAGCTCTCAGAAGGCCGAGTTGCCTCTGCTCAAGACCGTGATTAGTCAGACACAAGCCAGGGAATTCAATAAAGCTGGCGGCTCATTACCCAGCTGGAGACCCCCTGCCCGAGCCGCCGAGGGCCTGGGTTACATTACAGGACTGTGTGAACTCTCCCCTCCGAGTGAGACTGCACCGGGCCTTGGAATAATTATGGGGCCTCAGCAGATGGTGGAGGGGGGACATGGGGAGGCCTTCAGCTGTGGGACACGTGACCTGCCGGCATCTGTGCAGAACAGGACATGGGAGAGCCCGTGTTGGACCTTGGGAGAGGCAGCCCTGAATCAAGATCCGGGAGGGACAGTGTTGGCCATGGTGGGGCCTGCCCAAGCCCTGGGCCCACCAGGCTCCTCTAGACCTCTGCCCTGGTCGGGGGGACTGCAGGAGGGCGGGGGGGGGGGC
>PVIJ01005936.1:0-17998 GCA_004024925.1 Scalopus aquaticus | reverse complement strand
CTACCGCCCACTCGTCCTGCCGCCACCTCTCCTTCCCCATCCGAGGCCCCTTCCTGCTCCCTCCTCTGTGATCCCCTGTCTCTTCCTCCAGCTTTGTCTTGATGGAATGGGCTTCAAAAGCCCCGAAGGCTCTCAGCCAAGACAAACACTGGGGTGAAGGAGCCAGAAGGCCATGGGGTGTGGGGCTGGTCTTGGTTCCCCTGCTCCACTTAGCTGGGGGAGAAAAGGGCCCCTGTCTGCACTTTTCCCAGGCCTGGGGGGTCAGTCAGAATGCTGCCCACAGGGGCATTGCCTCCCTCCCCCTCATGCCTCCCCCATCTAAGGCTGCTCAACTTCCCACGCTCCTGAGCTCCTCCCCTCTGCCGAGCTCTTTTCTTCCTTTGGAAGGGAGGGAAATGAGACTCACACTCTGGTCTCCCTGTTTGCCTGCAGGCAACTTAGCAAAGGGGTGTGTGTTCCCTAAAACCAAAGGCATCCCTGACACCCATTTCAACAGTACACAGTGTTAGATGACCACAGGGTGCCGGGGTGAGAAACAGGCCTTTTCCTGACGGACCAATATTTCAAGATTTCTGACTTAAAGACAGCTTTAAGCCACATTCCCATGAGGAAGGTCAGCGTATTTACGCTAGACCACCACAAACTCCTGCCTCAGTTTACTTCTCTAGTCTTATCCCTTGCTCCTCTCTCTCAAACTTGGGGAGCTGCCACATTGCTCCTTCAGATATTTAGAATCCCTGTGCTGTCCCTCATCCAGACATTGTCCTCTGCCTCAGATGCTCTCTCCTGTCTCTCTACCTCCTAATTCCAGCCTCTCCTGGCTCCCCAACCTGTCTTAGAAACTGCATCTTTCTATAAAACCCTGAGAGTGTGTAATATGGACAGAGAGGAGGAATATATTTATACCACTATCATCTTTATCTATGTGACAAATAAATACAGTCAAACAAAAAAAAAAAAGAAACTGCATCTTTTAGGAGGCTTTCCCAACTTCAGAGGCTGAGGTTGAGGAGGAAGGCCTAAGACACTTCCCCATTTGGGAAATTCCTGGTATTATTTCTAAATTGAAAACACAAAACAAAACAAAAAGCTCAAGCTGGGTTACAAAACCTGCAGCAAAATTTGAACACTGAATGTTCTTGGTTCATAACTCTGTGCCTGTGAGTGTAAACTGGCGACTATTCACACTTGAGGCCCTTTGTGAGAGTGACCTGGTCCAACGACCCTGCGGGGCCTGCCATGATAAACCCGGGCTTAGTCAATGTGTGATTGAAATGACACCCCTCATCTGCCGCTAGGCTGCCTGTGAACCCCTTACAGTCAGAGGCAGCGTTGGTCCGTAGCTGGCAGGGAGCAGGAACTCACCCGATCGATGTGTGGAAGGAATGGAAGGATGGCCCCGTAAAGCAGGCCGTGCCCTTGCAGCGCTGGCGTGGCTATTCCTGTTGTCGGTCATCGCTGGGAGACCCAGGACAGGAAACCAGAGTTCCGAAAGGCGGCTTTCAGCCAGCCAGGGAAGACACGTGTCCTCGGGCCTGTCAGCCACCCTGGGCTAGAGGGAGAGTCTTGAGTCTGCCAGGGGCAGGCCTGGACTGTGATGGCTGGTGGGGGCCTGAGTCGTCTGGTGGTCAGTCTTGGAGGTGCAAGGCAGGCAGGCAGGCACCCCGGTGGGATTCGCCAGGCCCAGCACGTGCGCTACATGTCTGTGTCCCTGACTCCCCCGGGACATCTTCTCTGATGTTGTATTTAACAGCTGAGGGTCCCCCTTTCACGTTCTTATCTGCTTCCACAGTGATTTTCCAAATCCCACACCTGAGCATGTCACTTCCCGGCTGTGGTGTGCTAAATGGGGGTCCCTCAAAAAGGGCTATGTCCTGCCTCCCCAACACTTGTGAATGTGACCTTATTTAGAAAAAGGGGCTTCGCGGAGGTCATTAAGTCAAGCATTCTGAAATGAGAATGTGCTAGATTATCCAAGATGACCCTAAAGTCAATTCCGGTGTCCTTGTAAGAGAAAGGCAGACGGGAGTTTGAGTCGTGAAGAGCAGAAGATCATGTGAGTCGGAAGTAGGAGTGAGGCAGCTGTGGACCCGGGAATGCCTGAGCCGGGAAAGCCATGAGAGGCAAGATTCACCCCTGGGCCTTCAGAGGGAGCGCAGTCCCGCCAGCACCTTCTCTTCGGACTTCGGCCTCAGAAGTCTGGGAAAACAAAATGTCCGTTGTGCTAAGCCAGCAGGTTTGTCGTGCTTTGTTATGGCAGCCCTAGGAAACACATCTCTTCAGAGCCTGGAGCACCGGAGGGCCTGCAGAGCCCTCTGGGATCGCCCGGCCACCTCTCCAGCCTCCTTGTGCACATTGCGTGTTCCTGCTGCACAGAATCACTGACGCTTTCCAGGTGCCCCAGGTGACCAGCGTCTGGGCTTGCCCGAAAGTCCTGTGTCCCAGGAAGCCCTTCAGTCCTGGGCAAACCAGATCAGCTGGTCGCCATACTGTGCCCTGGCAAATGAGGAATGTCGTTTCCCTAAGAGGGGAAAACAGAGGGGACCGAGTTTTGGGGATGACTTGAACTCTACAGCCCCAAGTCTGCCTCAAGACCAAACACTGAGGCAAGTGTTAGGAAGGTGATTTAGGCGGGAAGGTGAACTGGGATTATTTTAAGGGGTGCCGGCCCAGCCCCAGGGAAAGGGAGCTGTCATTCAATAATCCTTTACCTGCTACACATTTTACAGGGCATTGGGGACACCATGCCCTTGCCCTTGGGACATGTGTCTTCAAGGTGGAGAGAAAGGTGTGAAACAGCTAGTTGTGTGCTCAAGGACCCAGTTACAATGGCTGTGTGCTAGGAAGACATCCAGGCAGCAGGAGCCACTCCAGGAGGTGAGTGGATCAAGCAGGGGAAACTGTCAAACGGTGTCTGAGGCTAGGAGAGTCTTAGGTGGGTCAGTGACAAGGCCAGTGTGGCCGGAGCCCAGAAAGAGGCAGAAGTAGCCAGAGCCCTGGCTGCCAGGGTAGGCAGGGACCAGACCCGACAGGGCTTAAAGGCTGTGAGGAATTGGCACTGGGTTATGAGGCTGGAGGATGTCACTGAAGCTCTGAAAAGTGCCAAGTGACAGATGTAGAAAAGGTGATGGGAAGGAGGTCGGGAGCACTCTGCAAGGTCATTATCAGACATGAGCCAGAGGGAGGCCCCGCCCACAGTCAGAGGCTGCAGCGTGTGGGGAGAAGCCAGCAGGTGTCCACACGCCAGTTTCCTGGAGGTGACTTCGGGCTGGCAGAGGTGGCTCAGTGGAAGCTTTGATTGACAAGCCAGGACCTACCCTTTGCTTGCTTTCAGTTAATGAAAGTTCTGTGGGAAGGGGAGGAAGGAGAAAGGAGAGGAGAAAGAGGATGTCTTCACGCTGCCCCAAACTGAAAGACACATTTTCCACATAGAGCGGCGCTCACAAGGGAGAACCAAAATGGGCTGTTGGGCTTCAATCATGACTGCCTCCAATCAGCAGGAGCTGATAAAGGACCACAGGATTGGGGTGACTCAGACACCAGAGCTCATTTTGCTGGACCTCACTGAAGACTTTCCTGACCAGTGAAAAACGACTTGTTTTAATCAACTCTGCACAAACCTGTAGACTCCTTCTACCTAATCCAGAAGGCGAGAGGTCAATGCTTAATTAGCACGACCGCCATGACCCGCTCCTCTGAGTTCTTCCTAAATTACTCAGCTAATTGCTTCCCTAGAGTGTGTTCTCTTTGTTGTTCTACACTTTAACAGAAACTGGTGGTCAAGATAGTCTCAAAGTCAAGTCCCGCAGCAGGACTTGGGAGGCCAGCTTAATGGAGGACTGAAGCCAACAGCTGGAGGCCTTAGGCCTCTGCTCCATAGGGAGAGGGCTGATGGCTTCGGACGAATGTTCAAGAAACAGGTGCTGAAGGAGGGGCTGATCTGAACCAAACCTACTTTTTTTTTTTTTTTGACAGTCTGAAGTTATTTTCTATTTTCTGCTGACAGTAATTAAAAATCATTGATGGATCCAAAGGCTGATAAGTGCTGGTGAGAGCTTAATGTGAACCCTAAAAAGAATTAATCACATTAGTTCTTTAAAAAACCTAGAATTGTGCTCTCAATTTCCTTGTTCTCCTGTCCCAAATCTGGTCTCCAGCTGGCCGCTGTTCCGTGACTCTCCACCCTAATATCCTCCCATCCCCCATGTTTGGAAGTTCAGCCACCGTTCTCCCTGCTCACCGTTAAACATTCTGTTCTTTATGGTGCAGATTCAACTAAACGCAAGTTGGAAATCAGTCTGATTGAGTTCGTTCCAGTTAGGGTAGGGGGCACGAGGGAGAGGGTGACAAAGGGGAAGGAATGGAAAGAGGCAGAGATCTTAACCAATGGCAGCTAAAATCAGGTAGATTTGCAAGTTTTCCAAGTGTACTTGGCCCTGTGAACACATTGCTACCACCTTTCTCAGGCCTGAAGCTGAAGCTTCATTAACTTCACAGCAAAGTTCCCTCTGGTCACTGATGACCTTGAAGCCCAGAATCAGGAAAGCAGTGGGGACAGACCCCAGCTGGAGCTGCTGGAGAGACCCCAGGAGGCACAGGAGCAGGCAGGGAGAAGACAGAACTGTGGGAAGGGTGAGGTGTGGATGTGGTTTGCTAGCTGAAGGTTCCTGGGGGGAGTAGGGTTCACAGGACACTGGTTAGTAGATACTGTTCCCATACTTAGAAATGAATCCACAGGAGAGAAACTGAAGGCATAGCAGCAGAGGGGGGCTCAGCAGTGAAGTCCTGGGGAAGGAGAGAAGTGGTGGGTGCAACTTTGCAAGGAGTAGAGACACCCCAACAGGTTCCTATACCTCCATTTCCTCACCCTCTCCAACCCCGAGTCCCCCAGGGACCACCAAGCGTCTCCCTGCCACGCTCACTGTCCCACGCAAACTCCCGGTGTCTGAGCAGCTCCCGCAGGGCGCCAGGCGCTGTGCTGCCTGCTGATCTCTATTCATAGCCCCCCATAGCAGCAGGCGGATGAGCAGTGCCTGGACAGGGCAGGCCAAGGAGAGAGGCCCAGGAAACACTGAGGGTGCTGAATCGGACCTGGGGGAGCACCACAGATAAAGCAGTTTGGATAGTGAGTCAGTCTGGCAGGTGGGGAGTAGGAGGGGTGTTCCAGGCAAGCTGAGGGGAACTTTGGAGAAGCCAAAAGATTCACATAGTTAACTAAAATTTAGAGACTAAGGAGGTTGAGGGGAAGGAAGTTTCTGGAGAGATGGGCTAGAACCTGGGCAGAACATGCCATTAAAACACCGGCACTTTAAGAGAATGATAATCTTATAAACCACAAAATTGCCGGAACGGTTCCCTTCACAGCTAAGTAGATGAACATGTGACCCTAATGGACGAGTTTGGGTTTTAGAAAGAAAAATCAAATTCAACTAAGTTGGAAAAGTCATGCAAAGTTAAATTGTTTTTCTCTTGTGTCTATTTGATTTTTAAAGGGGCAAAACATAAAATAGGAAAAATAGACCCCATTCAGAATGCGGCATCACAATTTTTTAAAAGTTTTCCCAATTAATTTAAATAATACCCTTAAAGGAAACATTCAAGTGCCCTAAGTGATCCATATTTAGATAAACAGGAAAAGACAATTATAGTTGTCACTGTTTCGGGGAGACTGTGCTGGGACTAACCTTGATACAAAATGTAATATGGCCGCCTCGCATTTTAAATTCATGCCCTTGGGGATTCTCAAGTCTTCCTTTATGTGGGAACTGCAAATATAACTGCCATTACCTGGTGTGGGAGCTCAAGAATGTAGAGTCCTCGTGTAAAGACTAGAACACACTTTCCGGTGAGTCCTGCGAAGAAAAACTTTCAAAATGTTTGATACTAAATCCCATGCAAGGGGGAACTGATTACTCTGCATTTTGTGAATGTAACTGGGTTTTGTGAAATTTGATACTGATAGATGGAGATTTTGTGGTTTCAGTTATGGGTGAAACCTGTCTCAATTCAACTTTTATGACTTCGTCATGCGCTTGCAGGGTCTGTAGACAAAAGCTTTAACCTGCTAACTGCATGAAAAGATAAACACCATCGGATCCCAAGTCATGCCAAATGGACCAAAACAAAAGACAAACTGACCCTCAAGAAAGGAAATTTCAGACCTATTGTTGCAGGGTAACCCTGTGGGGGGCCTGTCTGGGTTCTCACCCGTGCGCTTAAAAGAGACTTAAAAAAACTCAAATGCAGGCACACACAATAAAATTAATAAAAAGATTTATTTACAAAAAGAGAAAAGAAAAGATAAATAAATTGGTAAAAAAGCCCTACCAGTTTCTCTGAGCTGGACTCTTCTTGCCTACTCAGGAAAACTCTCATCAATCCACACCACAGACCAATAACACCCCCCCAAGCTCACAGGTCAAGTATTTAAATCCCCCAAACCATTGCTCAACTCCGCCCTCAGTCCTCAGCATCCTTCCTTTGGTGATGACGGCATTCTGGGAATCGTAGTCCTAGGTGTCCTGGCTCTCTTGGCCTGAGGTGGGGGTGGGGTCCTGGGACACTCCCTCTTCCTGAGGACCACCCTCTGGCACTATGAGAAGGATAACAATCCTAATTTTAAAAATTGTATTTACATAGATGCATCCAGAATGTCAACAAAACAGTAAACAACTTTTTTTTTCCTATTGCAAGTGATAGTGAGCAGAACAACAACCATTTTATATATGCTACATCAGAGACAACTGAAGGTGAAAATACCACCATCCCCATATAGAATTAATTTGGGCAGGATCATCCAGAACCTGCTTTGGGAGGATGGGGGTGGGGAACAACCGGCTTTCAATCCCTCTCCCCAAATCACAGCCCCCATGCTGTACAGGCACAGTCGGTGGCAGCTAGGGACACACCAGCACAGGACTCCTGAAGACACGTTTTTGTGTTAACTACACACAAAAAGACACTGTAGAGTTTAAAAATAAATCTTTCACAGCCTTACGCTTCTTTTTTTTTTTTTTTTCCTTTAAAAGGGGTGAGTTAGGTCCCGGGAATAAGGAAAAAAAAACTGCACTAAAAAAAAAAAACTGCACTAGAATCAACCTATTTGTCATCTCCCTCCATCTCCCTTCTTCCTTCTTTCTCTTGCCTTTTTCAGTCTTGACGACTCCCTTCTTGCTTCATCAGGCTTCCCTTTAGCTCGGGACGCAGCAATCTTCTGCCATCTTTCCCTCTGTTCACAAGGCTGCTTGTCACCTGAGCAATGCCTGGCCCGTCCCTCCCAGGCCCCTGCAGTGTCGCCCCATAGGCGGGTGTTCTCCTTTGGTGTTTGCACACACTCAGGACCGACCAAGAAAAAGGCTGGGGGAGGTCGCCTGGGTGCCCTGGGGTCCCAGGACTTCTCTGGTTTCCCCTTTTAGAGGGACAGAAGTTTTCATCATCTCCTTCATCACATGTCTATCCTGTGCACCTTCACTGCGTCTAGATTTTCCTTTCTCTTCAGCAGACGTGGTCTTCCACCTCCCCGAGCTCTTACGAAACTCTGAGCAGTTGATGGAAGCATCTGGGTGCTGCCCCTTGCAGCAATTACTCTGTAGGGAGGAGAGGGGTGGGGGTGGGGTGAGGCCGGCTCAGCTGGGCCTGGTCTGGGTCCTATTGCCATGTCACCTCCTGGTGAGAGCAGCTGGCACACAGACTCTGTGGCCCAAATGGGGTCCTACCCTAATCTCCTTAAGGGTCCTGCCTCGGTGTCACTCAAGAGTGTGTCTTTTCACAGTACACATATTTCTACGGCTGTTGTAACAAGTCACCACCAGCCTCGTGGCTCTAAATGACACCAGCTATTCTGTCAGGAGCCCAGAGGGACAAAACCAGGTTGTAGGCAGGCCTCACCCTTTTTGGAGGTTTGAGAAAAGTGTAGTGGGTTGAACAGCGGCTTCTCCCGCAAAAATGCCACAGCCCCAGTCCCTGAGACCTGAACAGAACCTTATATGGCCAGCAGCGAATGTGGCCTTGGCCGGGAAAGCATGCGAGCCGGTGAGGAGCTTGCGAGGAGGAGCTGCTCTTGGGCTTTGTGGCTAGGTCCTACCTGCAATCGTGTCTGTCCTTACAAGAGAGACACAGAGCAGAGAGAGGGCAGTGCGACTTAGGAACAGAGATGGGGCCAGGGCGGCATGAGCTGAAGAGTGTTGACAGCGCTCCAATGCTGGGAGCAGCCGAGAAGGATCTCTAGAGGGGGCTGGACTTCAGCGCCTTGATTTTGGACTTCCGGTCTCCACAGCTGTAAGAGGACACATTTCTGCTGTTTGAAGCCGCAGGGCCCTCCTGGAGCAGGAGGCCTTCCCTGCGTGCTCCAGCCCCACCCCTTTCCCTCGCCCACTGCCCCTCCTCCACCTTCGGAGCATGCTCGGCATCTCCCTCCTCCCTGACTTTCTGCCTCACGCTTACCAGAAGGACCCTGGTGGCCACAGCCGCTGGGAATCTCCCCAGCAGGAGACCTACGGCTCAATCCCGTCTGCCAAATCCTTCTCAACACGGCAGGTAATGTATCCACAGGTTCTGGGGATTAGGACATGGACATCTCCAGGGGTTGCAGGGCCATTATTCTGCGAACCACACTCGGGTAGCTGCTTCGAGGTGCTTTCCAAGCACTCACCTCCAGGGGTGACCCTGGGATCTGAGAATCCCCCAAATCTGCAGGAAGATTCAGGGCCTTTGCTTCCCACTGGGAGACCCTGGGGAGGCACTTGGGGCCCCTTGGCGTTGGGTTTCAGGGATGCTTGTGGTTCTTTAGACCCCACAGCTGCCCCCCTGAGTCCCGGGAACCCACAGCCCTGAGAGGTACGCTGCCCTGGGCCACTTCTCTCCCCAGCACCTGCACAGCTGGGCTCTCATCTCCAGACTCCAGACCCAGGCCCCACGTTCCTTGGGCCCCCTGCCTTCCACAGGCCACGGCCTTGCTTCTGCGGGGCTCTCAGACCCCTGCCAGGCCTGGCACCTGGCCCAGGAATCTGCAGTGCTCTGTCCTTGGAACAGTTCAGACCAGGACTAATAACACAGCCCTGGTCACCTTCAGTCACAGTGGACTAGGGTCAAAGTAACGTGAATGGACAAGGGCTTCTGGTCAGCCTTCGAGTCCACCCTTCTGCAGAGCTCGGACATTGCTCCTAAGCACCCCCCTTCTCTCCTGGCAGACACCACCGCCTCTGCCCGCACCCCTGCCTGCTAGTCAGACCCCTGTTTGCTTGACCCTGCTTTTCAGGGACGCAGCCATGATGTTCTGGGCCCCCGGACATGAATTTTAACTGGGCCAAAGCAATCTCGGTGGCTCATTTCTCTGGTCAGATGACTGGGGAGGCGCGGCAGGTGAAGCAGTTTCAGCCAAGGAAGCATGAAGGGAAGAAGGCTTGAGGGGTGTTTCTTTCCATTTTAAAAGGAGAGAGAAGACGTGGAAGTTACAGCACTTGGAGTCTGGTGTCTGAGGCCTAGACCTACGGAGTTTGTCTTGTGAGTCCAGAGCGGGTGGCCGAGGGGAGGGCACCCCACCCCTCACCCCACACTCCCCCAGTCCTCGGGTGCACGGGCAGTGGTCAGGGGCTGCTGAGCTCGCAGCCTTGGGCCTGCACTCCCTCCAGGAGCTGGTGTGTCCACCCCTGGTGAGCCCCTTGGGAATGGGTTTCAATTTTGGTGGCAAGTGCCTGCTGCTGCGCCGTTCTGCTGTAACCTGCTCCCCTTTGCTCCATCAGTACCTCTCAGCCCCCAGTCATGCATCCTTGCAGCAGCAGTTAAACTGCCTCCCCTTCCTGTGCTGGTTTGGTACCACGGCCACTCATGCCTTATTTGTTCCTTCCCCTCCAGAGCGAGGGAAGCCAAAGCAAGGCCCTGCTCTCCAGGTGTATGCGCTGGGGCTGAAATGGTTAAGCCTGGGTTCTGGCTGGGTGTGGGCAGGGCCTTTAACTCCAGCTGAGGCTGCCTGCACAATGGCCTGGGAGACCTTTTTAGTTGTCACTGGACTGGAAAGTTGCTCTCTTCCTGCCTTAAGTCGGGGTGGTCTTGTGGCTGGAGAGGTGCAGAGACAAGCAGAAAAAAGCCACAGCAGGGCCGGGGCCGGGAAGAACAGCTCCCCCACAGGGGTTAGGAAGAGCAGCGCCCCAGGGGTGTCAGAGTACCCAGGGGCCCTGTGCTGGGGTCTGGGTGGTAAGAGGGCCACACCAGGAGGCCGCAGGGCATCCTCGCTGCATGAGGTGGGAGGCCGGCGTGCGGGGTCCGTGACAAAGACCAGGGTAACGAGGACAGAGGCTCCGCTGGCTCCCTTTGCTAGGCCGTGCTGGTCCTTCCTGGAGCGGGCTTGGAATTGCGCGACTCACGAGGGCATGTTGACTTGGCTGCCTTGTTTGGGGCACGATGCCAGTCGATCATTCTGGAGTCCTGTCCACCCTCTTCCCCACTTGCCCACTGTGTGCCTCCACCCCACACCGCCAGCCTGTGCCTCCTTTCTAAATCCCAAGTTGCCCTGCTGGAACCTGGTACTGCACCTCCTTTCCTTGGGAGCTCTGATCCCACCACGTCCCCAACATTCAAGTTCAGCTCTGGCTCCAGATGCATTTAGCTGCTGGCCAGGTCCAAGTCCAGAAGGGCTTACCCCAAACCCCCGTGGAATTTCAACCCCTGAGGAAGCTACCAAAGTCACTAAGCTGAGAAAAGGGGGTCCAGTGAAGTTGAGTCTCACCTCTGAGCCCAGACAGCAGTGGGTGCCCCTAGGCCAGGAGCTCTCTGGACGTGAGAATCACTTGGAGCCCAAAAAGTTTAGGCCACTCTCAATCAATATCCAAGACAGAGATTCTCACTCTTGAATGTGTAATGAGGATCCCCAGTAGCTTTTCAGACTCCTGGTCCCACCCAGCAACTGACAGCAACTCGCAGTTGGAGAGGAGAGCATGGGGTATGTAAGGAGAGCATGGGGTGCGTGAGGGGAGCGAGGAATAAGGCCAGAGGGTGGGGACGTGGCCCAGGCAAGAGCCCAGGACCAGGCCTCACTGGGCTGGTGGTGCTGGCAGGGCAGGAGGAGCCCGGCCAGGCCCTGTGAATGGCCCCTCCCGATGCACAGGACACCCAGCCAGGCCACCGGTGCCCCGTGGCAAAGGGCTCTCCCGCAGACACATGTCCCTGCTTTATGGCTGAACGATCTTCTATTATTGTATAGCCATGTGCCGGCTAAACACGTTCCGGTCAATGGCCCCTGTGCATAGCCCAGGAGTAGTGGGCTCTGGCACTTCAGTTTGTGGAGGTTCACACCATGGCATCTGCTCAACCACAAAATCACCCAACAACACGTATCTCAGAACGTGTCCTCATCGTTAAGGGGCACAAGTGTGTAGGCTGCATCTTGTTTATCAATTCACCGGGTGTCAGGCATCTGGGTCGTTCTCTACTTTTGGCTGTTCCCCATGGGAACCCCGGAGCCCCTGACCAGACCCCGAGCGGGGCGGTCGGACAGGCTGCAGGTCCACGGACTTCTGCGCCAAAGCAAACGGTTTGCCCGTCTCCCCGCACACACGGAGAGCACGGCCCTGGGAAGCCAGCTCCTTGGCGAAGGGCACATCCTCCTGCTGGCAGGTCCCGTGCCCCTTCTCGTGGGGGCTGCTCCCCCCTCTTCCAACCACGTGTCCTGGCAGGGCTGCCACGCCATCCTGGAGTCCTGACCGATACAGAGCTCCACGGCTCTTGGCGATTCCCACGAGGGAGGAACTGAGTCTGCAGGGGAGAGAAGCCACGTGGGGAGAGGAAGCAGCGCCAAGAGCCCAGGCTCCGTGGGGCCCCGCCGCTGCTGGGCCTGAGAGCCAGGCTTTCCTCTGACTTGTTTGGCGGTTCCAGTAAAGTCCCCTTCCTGTCCAAGGTAAAGTTAATATAAAGTATTGGATTCTGTCACTTTCTTTTTTTTTTTTTTAAGATTTATTTATTTATGCATACAAGCTGGGGTGTAGGCCAGAAGTGTGGGGTGGTGAGGGGATTCACCAGAGACAGAGTGGGGAGCAGAACAGGCAGATCCACTGAAGTACACTGCTGAGGGGAGCAGTGGGTGAGGCAGGAGAGGTCTGCTGTGCCCTGTGGGAGGCTCCCTGGCCAGGGATTGAACTCATGCTGCAGTGGCTCTGGATAGTGTCATAGTGCTGCACTTAACCCATTGAGCCACCAGGGAGGCCCCAGATTCTGTCACTTTCAACCCAAAGGATCCTGACTGTGGTGGCATCATCCACTCTCTGCCATCATAGGTCTGGAGCTCCCCGACTGATGTGGAGAACGGGGGGCGCTCCACCCCCCCTAGGTACTGACTCCCTGGGACCACAGGGGCTTCACTGAACTTTGAACCCTGGGACGAACTTCATGGAGCTCAGCTCTTCATAAAGGGGACCTCAGGGGCACACATGGTCTCATCGAGACCCTGGAGGTGTCAGCAATGCAAGAAGGTTTCCACTTGTTCCTCAGACAGCTGGGCACCTGGTAATCTCAGTTTGTGGAGTGTCCCCACCCCCGCCATGTCATTTAGTGGGTAATAAATGGGATCCTGCCAGGGGTCACCAGCCCCCTAGAGAACAGCCTTGGGCGTGCCCAGCGTGGCCTTGAAGGAGTCCCTGGCCCGGGCAGCAGCATCTCTGGCCAGCCCGTGTGCAGGCTTGTGCTTCCCCCATGGAGACCTCCTGGACACTGCTGTGTCCAGTCCGGGCCTCTGCCAGCATTGCCCTGGATCCTGGCACTTCCAGGTGGATTTCCCACAGGACAATTGTCTTTGGTCATCAACCCCCCCACCCGCTCCTCACAACCAATTGTGAAATCAGAAAGTGTAAGCCTTCCCTCTTGAGATGAGAAATTCAGAAAGACGCTTATAGAAATCTCTTTTGTTTAATCTTCTCTAAAAAAGGGTCAATATACCAAGTAATTTCCCTAGCTTCCCAAAATGAAGTATTGTGATTATTAAAATGTGTGCTTACTTTGTGCTAGTGGGAAAAGCTGAAGAATATTAATGGGTCCACCAGGCCCTGTTCATCTGACTCATCAGGCTCGGGCTTCAGTACAATTGAAATCAACTCTTCTCTGGCCTCTATCATAAGATACTTTCTCTGAGTGTTGTCAGTCACTCCACATGATAAAGATGAGAATTTGGGCCTCTCTGGTAGCACAAGGTGTTAAGTCTCAGCCTATGAAGCCTTCGGCAGCCACTACATTACAAGTTCGATCCCCAACCAGGGAGCTTCCCACATGGCGCAGCAGACCTCTCCTGCCCTCACCCCCTGCTCCCCTCAGCAGTGTGTTCCTGTCATTCTGCCTGGTCTGCTCCCCACCCTGTTTCTGGTGAATCCTCTCACCCCCACACCTCTGGCCGACACCCCAGTTCTTGTATGCATAAATAATAGATCTTTTTAAAAAAATGAGAATTTTCTTGTCACTTCCCCCCACACACATTCTGTCTTCCCCATATAAAGTATGACCCTTGCTATCACTGTACCTCCATTCCTCACCTATAAAATGAGACAGCGATACTTCCTCCATAGGAATATTCTGAGGATTTAAGAACTAGAAATCACTTCAAAACTGCACCAGGATCTCAGAAGTAATAAAACATATTTGTCATTATCTTTATCATGATCATTTTTATAAATAAGAAAGTTGTGAAACAGAAGACATGGAGAGTATGGGATACAGTGGTGGTTCATGAATTAGACCTGTTGACTGAAATAATAATTGTCGCTATGATAAGAAAAAGTGAGCAAAGGAGTTTTATTCTCTGAGTCAAAGATGAGGGGCTCGCCCCAGGTCAGTTCCAGAGAGCACCTCTGGCCAGCCGCGCGGCCCGCCGGAGCCAGGCTGCAGTTTGGAGGGCATTGTGAAAGGCGCACTGAGTACAACAGAAAATTCACATTAATTATTATGGACAAAGGACTTTAGAAGCAGGTATTTGGTCATCTTCTAACATACTTAGGGGAAGATAAGAGGGGGGATTGTGTTGTATACATTTAAGGGATTGTTATCTCTGAGGTCAGAGCAATCTACGTATGAGAAATGCAAGAACTAGACCATAAAGTCTTTATCTTCTTTTTTAAGATTTATTTTTATTTATTTATGCATACAAGAACTGGCGCATAGCCCAGAGGTGGGGTGGTGGGTAAGAGGATTCACCAGAGACAGAGTGGGGAGCAGAACAGGCAGATCTACTGACGTACACTGCTGAGGGGAGCAGCAGGCGAGACAAGAGAGGTCTGCTGTGCCATGTGGGAAGCTCCCTGGCCGCTGGGATTGAACTCGTGCTGCAGTGGTTCTGGATAGCTTCATAGTGCTGAGACTTAGCCCCTTGCGCCACCAAGGAGGTCCATAAAATTTTTATCTTAAAAGATGTCTTTTTGAGGATGAATGGGTCTGGATAAGCATTCCATTGTTTATCTTTCCTGTGGGGACACCCTTGAGTGGGGTCTCGGATGATGGGGCGCTGAGTCTGGGTGTGGCAGACCAGTGGATGTCTCCACAGCGTAAATGCTTTGTTCCTGGTGGACTCAGGCCTTGGCAACAAGTTCTGTGCCCACAGCTGCTGATTTTCTGTTCTTTTCATCCACAAACCTATTGCCAGCTGTAAACAGACTCAAGGAGCTCACTAAGAATCTTTTTTCTCTTTGTTTTTTTTTTTCCATCTAAACTAGGTTCCTTTGTTTCTGATACTAAGAACGATCAAGCAGAAAGGTAATTTAGTTTGCTATTCTCTGCACAGACTGGTTTAGAAAAAAGGTGCCGCTGGCTGTTTCTGAATTTTAATGAAAGCAAAGCTTTATTTCTTCCACCTAGATCCTGCCCCATGCCACATTCTCCCTGATCACTAGGCAGGCACCAGAAGCTTCCTGGGGCTTCTCTGCCAAGTTGCCACTTGTCAGGTGATGGGGCGGGAAGCCGTAGCCTGGAGCAGCTGGAGGCCTGGAAGCCTGAACATGAGGCTTCCCTGACTCAGCGCCTCAGCTCTTCAGACACACTCATATGTGGCCATTCTCTGGGGCTTTCTTCCATCTCCTGTTTTAACTAGTTTAAGTGGCTTTCTGTCAAAGAGCTCTAACATTCCCAAGGTTCACCCAAAGGAAAGCAACTCCATTCAAACTGGATCAAGTCTATAATCTGTGTAAATCCATCCAGGCTGTCCCATCAGTCAGAGGATGAAATCCATACACAGTTTCCAGACTCCTTGTCATCCGGCACTTGCCTATCTCCTCACCTCAGCATTGGCACTGTTTCTCTTTTCTCTTCTTCCTATAGGCAGATTTACAGCCTTGTCGGTGATTTGCATCCTCACAAGATACCAAGATTTCCCAGGATTCCATTCTCTTGACTGGCTGTTCCCTCTGCCTAGAATACCTCTGCCCCAGGACACCCACACTCACCCCTCAATAGGCATTCCAATGCCAGGTCTCAGGTTTTCCAAGACTAGCTGAGGCCCCTCCCTTGGGCTCTCCCTTCTGTGAATGTTTCTAACCAGAGCATTTGTCCTTGTGGTCATTTTGCTTTTGTCCTATCTGCACTGATTCTAGTGAATATACTCACTGTCATATACTGAGTTAATAACCACGCAAGCCCAACCCTGCAGTGGTCCTGAGACCCAGCACCTATCTCAGGGCCTCCTGATAAGACCCACCCCCTCAACCAGCTCCATGGCAGCCTCGCCAGGCTTCCACAGTGACCTTGGGCGTCTACACCCAGCCAGCTGCCCATTCAGAACACAGAGACATGTCCTCACCTTCCATTCACCTCCCACTGGTCAGAACACCGTTTGTCCTCACCATTCAAGCTGCTATATATAGCACGATAGCATAGACTGGGGGTGGGGGTGGGGGTTAGAAACAAGAAACACTTATTTCTCAGTTGTGCAGGCTGACAAGTCCAAGATCAAGAAGTGGCACCTTCAGTGTCTGGTAAGGACCCACTTCTGGTTCACAGACCACCATCTTCTCACTGTGTCCTCACATAGCAGAAGAGTGGGGAGCACCATGGGGGTCTTTTTATAAAGGCACTAATCCCATTCATGAGGGCTCTACCCTTATCCTTAGTCACCTCCCAAAGGCCCACCTGCTGAAGCCATCATCTTGGGGGTTAGGATCTCCACATAGGAATTTGAGGGGACACAAGAATTCAGTCTTTACCGCCACAGATGCCCGCATCTAACTCCGAGGAAGGTGAGAGATGCGGTGTAGCAGCACACCTGGCAGCAGCGGGGTGAGCTGGGGTGAGCAGCGTCTCTACCACAGGCTGCCCAGCTGATCACAAAGAGCCATTTCACACCCTCATACATGGAACACGCTCAGCTTCTCAGGGAAACAGCCACATCCCATGCCCTTGCTGTCCCCTGGAACCTCTGCCACAGATTCTCTCTCTAGGTCCTTTGTGGTTCTTCTCTCCCCCGACCCCACACAATGCTCGGTGGTGGCTCGGGCAGGGCAGCCACAATCCAACATCCCAACCAGGAGAAGCCAGAAGAGCAAAGCAGGCTCTGGCCCTAGCAGGTGGGAATGCCTGCTGCGAGGCCCCCGGAAGCCCCTACTCCCAGGGCTTCTGCTCTGTGGCTTCTGTCTCCACCCTCTGGGGATCCTTGTCATTTTGCTCCAAGGTCACATTTGAAATGGTGTTGGGATGTCCTCCTGACTTGCTGGTGGTCTTTTTTGGTGGAGGAGAGATGATATTTGAAAATCTCATTTTTTTAAGGGCCACTTATCTTTTGCGGCCTGTGGCTCCCACTGCTAAAAGTTCTGAGGCCTGAAGGTGGTTTTAAGGCCCAAAGAGTCAAAGATAGTTTTGTTGAGTTCAGGTTGCCAGCTTACTTGACAATACAGAACCGCTGGAAAAGGCTCCTCATTTCTTTGTCTGGTCACTTCCAGGTGCCAGTGACCTCATCCAAAATTCATTTTAGACAGAGTTCTTTTTTTTTTTTTTTTTGCTTCTTGCTCTCGGGCCCTTTGCTCTGCAAGCACCAATGTCTATGTTGAGGACCCCACACCCAGAAAGAAGGCCACTCCCTTCCTCTGACCTTGCACAAGGCTGAAGCTTACTGGGATTTAGCTGCTTGTTAAATGTGATTTCCTTGTCTGGCTTCTAAAGGAGTCAAATTTCCCAATCAAGGCCCCACATTTCTGGAATCTTTCTATTTCATTTTAGTTTTGCTTGCAAATCAGTTAGTTCACACCTGGGCTCATCTTATCATTCTAATACCTTGCTAAAAGCCACCTGTAACAGTCAAAACTTGCTGTGCTATTCCAGCTGACAACCTCTTCTCCAAGAATGACAGGCTCAGAGGACAGCTGAGCTGCTTATCTCAAGCAACTACTGTGTTAAACATTTGCCACTGCAGCACCTGAGTCTCCATCTTCCCAACCCTAACGACCACTGTCTCACCACCTGCCCCCAACTACAGACCAATGCCAAACATTATATTTATTTGTTTTACTGAAGTGGCATTGATTTGAACTGTCACCCACAACACCGAGCTTCAGGACCTTAGTCCACACAGTACAGACACACCTGCACTGAAGTGAAGGCCCAAAGAGCTCTAAGAGGGAAATAAGTTTATATGGGGGAGGGGGGCAGGTCTGATTTATGCAAATGAGAGTTTCAACCAGTGCAACTCTGGTGAAAAGTTTCTCAAGCCATGATTGGTCACATTTCAATCCTGGGCACGGCTTGTGGGTTTGGTTTTCCTTTCTCCTGGCTGTGGACACGTAGGCACCTGCCCTGACAAGCCTGGGCACCTGCCGTGTCTGGGACCTGACCCTCAGCAGCCTCCTGGCTCTGTGGGTAGTTACCCAGACTCTGGATGGCTCTGTGTTGGCCTGCCTTCCTTCCCTCCTTCCTTCCTTCCTTCCCTCCTTCCTTCCTTCCTTCCCTCCTTCCTTCCCTCCTTCCTTCCTTCCCTCCTTCCTTCCTTCCCTCCTTCCTTCCTTCCTTCCTTCCCTCCTTCCTTCCTTCCTTCCTTCCTTCCCTC